>APFE030798008.1:0-31229 GCA_000404065.3 Pinus taeda | reverse complement strand
ATGACGCAGGGTTAGCCTGCAATAACCAGGATCTTCAAACATTTGCTGTGCATACATTGCAATCATTTACAAAATAAGATTCCAATCTGGACCATTTCAAGCTCTTTTCATTTTCGGAAGCTATCTTACCCATTTATGATTTTATGGTTGTAAAACCATGACTATGAAACCATCTTCTCAAAGAAATCCATTGATTAAATTCCAACCAAAGCTTGGATTTACATGCATCTTAAGATAACACTCAAATCCTCACCTATATCAGATTTAGAAAATCTGATCACATCATTTCCATCCTGACATTAACATGGAATTTTTAATACAATCAAAATCAACAACAAATGCGCCCTTGGGTTTTTTCAACAACTTAACATTATTGAACCAAATCTTATACATGCACCCATTCATATCGATTCATTCATATATGGCCAGATTCAATGAAACAAAGCACCCATATTGTAATACTCAATTTGAAATTAATTGACTGAGTCTGACACACTAACATCACCATTTTAATGACGTTTGGGCCTGCACAAGACTATTCAACTTCAACCTTTCAGTATAGTCAACCAAATATCGATTACATATATATATATATAGAAGTGCACCCTTCCAATTTCGTTTACCAAACTTATGGCAGTTTGCATAAACATTTTGCTCAATAAGAAAAATCTGCTCTTCAATTACATACCTTCCACAACGCTTCCACTGCAATAAACTGATTCCAACGCAGTCTCTCACATCTTCAATTTATTCATTTGAATTAGAAATGATGCTAGCTCATACGGTTTTTAATATCAGTGCTTTCAATCCAAAGAATGTACTAAACCAACAATCTGATCATTTAACTTACCTCCACAATGAATAATCTGGTCTACGCAACCTTCACTACTTATGCATCCGATTTTTAACGTTCCGCTCCACGATTTATGTCCTGCAATTCCTGAATGAATTCTTAATGATTATTACAACGTCACCATTTCCTCAATGCTGGATTTCAACGATTTTTTCCAAACTTATGTTCAGCGTTGATTGTTCCTCAATTCAATACGGTCGCTTCTGCAAATAATTCTCCAGCGCTGACGGTCTCTCCTGCAAACATACTCTTTCATAGATCAATGTCAATTTTAACAAACAAATCATTCCCACTTGGTCTCTGCATTCCATTTTGTTCCCTCAACAGTTCCAGCAGATCCATAAAAGTCGATTTCCATACTCTCAATTGGATTCCACGCTATATATAACACAATTCCACTTCTTTTCAATCAATCCAACATTACAGAGTAAATGAATTCAAAAGCTGCGCTTTCAACATAGATTAAATCACCACCAAATTCATTAATTTTAATGTCAGACATAAATAAGATCCATTTAATTTAAAACAGGCCAAAGCATAGTTCTATCAATGTCGACTCATATAATCGATGCCACTCCATACCACTGTGCAGACAACCATTCTGTATTGTAAATTCATACAATTTCAAATATATTGGTTTCAGTTTCACCTGTATACAGCTTCAATAACTTGATTCACATAATATGTTGCCTTTTATCATTGGACCGCGGACCAACACATTAACAATAATAATTCACCATTTATTCATACTCAATCCAGTGCAGTTGACATTGATTATGCAGATCGAAAAAATTTTGCTAGCTAGATATTTCATTTCTGTGGCCCTTTACAATTGTTGAAGGCTTACAGCCTTGTTGTTCAAGCCTACTCTCAATCTCACACTCACTCACAATCTCAATGTATTTTTCTCTCAAAACCCCCTCCTATTTATACAATTTTAAAAATAATCTAATTTAATGCTCAATCCCCTTAATGTCTCAATACCACTAAAATATCTCAACAAATCCTATCATCTAGAATCTTATCTGTTTATATCCATAACTACCCAAATTCTCTCATATCCTCTTATTAATAAAAGGATAGTTACAAAATCCTCATTTTCTCCTATTTTATTTAAAATAACAAATTAATTAAATAAAATATTAAAAATTGTCACACCCCCTTTTCTAACATACTTACAAGAAAAAATTTCCCTTGATGCTCCTGCATCATTACATTACCATGGCTTAGAAATACCACATGCCCAATATGATGTGTTGATATGCCATCTTCTTAAATTAATTAATGTGAGATAATTTAATTAATAGAGTATATTTAACATGAAAATACATCTTATCATTGATATGTCAATATTACCATGAATATTCCAACATATTTCACAGGGTTTAAATACCGACGATGAACTAATAATTAAATTATAACTATGAAGGATCTATTCTTATGATTAGCATAATTATAGGCATATATATTTTCAATTTTATTTTCAATTTAAGTTAACGGAAAATATTAACATTAAATTAAGACAAACTAGGGAAACCATATAAATTAAATAGATCGAACTACAAATAAAATTCAATCCATGATAACCATCAAAATGGTTACCCCAATATTCCTATCACATTCCATAGTTTAAAAAAACATGGAAATTAACTAAATTATAACATTATTACAAACTATATTGTGATTGTTTATAAATAATATTTTTTTCATCCATATTTCAACAACAACAAAAAATCTTAGTGGTGAAATATGTCAATATTACTATGAATGTTCAAACATATTCCATGGGGTTTAAATATATGCCATCAACTTAATAATTAAATTATAACCATGAAATATATACTCTTAGGATTAGTAAATTATAGGCATATCTATTTTGGAGTTTATTTTCAATTTAAGTTAAAAGAAAATATTAACACAAATTAACAAACTAGCAAAGTCATATAAATTAAATGGATCTAATTGCAAATAAAATTCAATCCATGATAATCATCAAAACTAGTAACCCATAATACTTATCACATTTCCTAGATTAAAAAAGAAAAGAAATTAACAAAATTATAACTTTATTACAAGTTATATTGTGATTATTTATAAGAATATTTTTTTGCATGCATATTTCAACAAAAAAATAATCTTAGTGGAAATTTTAGTGAAAAATAATCTTTGTTGGGTTTTCTTGATGCAAAAATCAAGACCAAATGCATCACTATTTACTTCACACTTTTAATACCCATTATAGGATTACATTATTAGCCATGTTGTCGGATTATATTACATATTCATAGCCAATATACCTTGGGATTTGAGCTTATGGCGTGCTCTTAACCATTAGATGTACTTGAACTATATACTAGTATATCACTTTTTAAAAGCAATATATAATACTATTTCTTTGTTGGCTTCACTATTTACTTCACACTTTTAATACCCATTGTAAGATTACATTATTGGCCATGTTGTCGGATTATATTACATATTCATAGCCAATATACCTTGGGATTTGAGCTTATGGCGTGCTCTTAACCATTAGATGTACTTGAACTATATACTAGTATATCACTTTTTAAAAGCAATATATAATACTATTTCTTTGTTGGCTTAACCCACAGGGGGATTTGAACCTTGAACCTTATGATTTTACTCTATCACTTTTTTAAAGTGATATATAATACTATTTCTTAGTTGGCTTGACCCACACATAGATGTGAACCTTAAATCTCATGATTTACATAATACTTCATAAGAAGTAAGTCACCAATTGAAATGCCCCACAAATTTATATATAAATAAATTATAACTAATTTAATATTTACAAAAATATCTAAACTTTTATATTCATATTAGAAAAATAATATAAAATATATATCTAAATTATTTTTATTTTAAATATAGATTTATTAATAAATTAAATTAAAATTTAATAAATCATTAAAATATAATAAATTTGAAAAATATATTAATTGAAAAACATAATTTAAAAAAAAAACTAATTTAAATTTTAGAAAAATAAAAATAATTAATTTAAGCCATATTTTTTAAGTGTAATTTAAATCTTAGAAAATATATAATTTAATTTAACCTCAGGGAAACCTTTTATTTTAAAAATTTATAACTGCATTATGTAAGAAACCACCGTTAATATAATTTTATTATCGATCCGTTCTTCAATTAAAATTTTATGATAAATTTAAACACTAAACATGTATCTATGTTGCATAATGTTCCTGGAAAAAGTTTAACAATTATAAGTTCTTGGAAAGCATCTTTCTAACGAAGTAAATATTTCACGAAGACGGTTGAAATATTTTCTAACAATGACGGATAATGGTCCTTTGATCCTCCTCGTGCTACGCACTGGTCCCATATAGCGGTGGAATATTTTCTGACATCATAATGAATCAATAACGTGTCATTACCATCTCAATCGGAGGGAAACTAAATCTGAAGTATTTTCATGTTTTTTTAGTGATTAATTGATTTTAATTTTCTAAGATAATTTTAAGAATATTTGTTAGAATCAATTATTTGGAATTAATTAAAATTGTGATTGAATATAAAGATTTGCATACTTTAGAGTGTATATTCATGTTGAGATAAAGATTTAAATGTTCATGGTAGGGGAATCACAAATATATGGTAATTTAGATTACAAATAAAGGCCCATTTACAAGTTGGACGGAGTAAATAACATATATACACATATATACAATCGGTCGTTTTAGAGGAGAAATAACCGTTTAGACTCTGTGACATGACTTTCACTACAATCACAAAAACCAATTAAGCGTTTTAACTGGCATATAGTTTCTTTCTCAGTAGCAAATGCAAGATGTTGCCGATGTAAGGGAGCATGTGGGAAGATAGATAAAACTGTTTTGTATGTACACAATATATAGTCGACTGAAACAAAATACTTAAGAGTACTCCTAAAATGTCATCAATTCCCTAGTTGCATGCAAAATAATGTAACTGTTGTCACGGTATCTGAAAATCATGTTTGTTGAACTCTCCTATATATTTTTCAGACATAATATTTAGTTTTTTTCGGTTAAAACTGATCCGCTTTTCTAATTTTCAGAGTGGAGTGCCCAGCCATAGATAAAAAAACGTAGATGGCATCCCATGAAGCTAATATTTTGAACATAGCACCGTTTATTTTTTTAACAAATATTTCTAATTTTATAAATATGGAAAATATTGTAATGATTATAATTATGATTTTAATTATTAATTAATATTTTTATTTATGATAAGTATTAATTAATATATGTCATTTGGTGATAATTATTAAATAGATGTTAATTTATTATTATTACCTAAAAGACTTAATGAGAGGTAAATTTTTACATTTTTCCCATATGTTTTTAGGTTTTCATGTTACTATAATTTGAAAAGATATGGTATATATACATATTCAAGAATAAAATTAGTTTCTTTATGGTATAATGACCTAGCTAATACTAGCTCAACCAACTAGTATGCTTATTTTAAAGTTTACAAGGCAAGTCAGCACAACAATACTTATAAGCAATCAACAACACAACCATATTTAACAAGGTATTATAGATGTTAGAGATCGAACAAAACAAACATATATTCAAGAATTTGTGCAGCTCACAAGAACACTCTACACTTCATCATTAATAATCAAGAATATATGTAGTTTACATGCAAGTAGGAGAGTTAGAACAACCACGTAGAATGTAGAAACTAATCCGTAAACTAAGTCTCACACACAACTAATGAAGGAACTCTCTCCAATAATAATTTCTCCATTAATTTCAACACTCCCCTTTAAGGGAGAAAGGGTTGACTAGTACTCGTAGCATCTCCATTAATAACTTAGATTTAATTCTTCCAAGGGAGTTAGTAAAAATGTCTACAACATTATCACAAGTATTACAATATTGAATATAAAACTCCTTTGACTGAACCTTCTCTCTAACAAAGTGAAATTTGAAAACTCCCCTTTAATGGAGAAAGGGTCGACTAGTACTCCTAAAATCTCCCTAGATAACTTAAATTTAATTTTTCCTTTGACTGAAATTTCTCTCTAACAAAGTGAAAATGCGTATCAATACACTTTGTGTTTTTATGAAACACTCGATTGTTTGTAGGTTTGATCAAGCTCTGGTTGTCACATTTGATAATTCTTGCATATTTTGTTCTTCTTTGGAATCATGGAGAAGTCTCCTCAACCAAACTTCTTCACAGCACACATTGCATGATACTTGGCTTCTACTAAAGACAAGCATACAATGTTCTACTTTTTGTTGCTCCATGCAATGACCCCAGAAACAATGTTGAATGCATAACCTTTTATTGATCATCAGTCATCTAGTTTTCTGGCCCAGTATGAATTTGAAAAACCTGTCACTCTAAAATCAAATGAATTAGTATATTTAATACCAATGTGTAAGGTTCCTTGAGGATACCTTAAGACGCCTTTCGTTTCAACCCAATGGGTCTTAAGACTCTTTGAAATGAATTCACTGAAGACATTGACTGCAAAACCCAAATCCGACCTAGTTAAGGTCAAGTAAATTATTGAATAATTATCTCCAAATCCATTAAACTTATCTAGAATGGGATCTAGAATTCTTATCATGAAAGAGTTATCCATTCCCATTCACTGATGGGATTTTATTTGGAAAGAACCTCATCTCTTGGTGTCCCCTTTTCCAAACGTTTTATATTAGCTTTATTTATTTAAGCATAAAGCATTTACTTTCATTGTTACACCTTGGACCTAGCTTTTCTTAGCTTAGGTTAGTAGAGCATATAATGGAGGGGGTTACATACTCCCGCCCTTAAATTTACATCGTCCTCGGTGTATTACTACATCTTACAATATTCTTTCCTTTGTTCACACATAGTTTTTTCTGAATTTATAAATTCCCACAGCCTCGCCATCTCATGCACCTCTTCCTATATATATATATATCGGTTACAAAAGAGTTTTACCCACACATCTCCCTCCATTGCAACTGGTAGCATTTGTTTCAATCAATTTTGCGAGAGATTTTAGATATAGAAACTCAACTTTGTTTACCATAGTTAATATCTTAACTTGATTTACAATACTACTATTTGGGAAACTATGGGTTATGTTTCCCACCTTTTAAATATAATTCCTCGTGTTCATTGTGTTTCAAGAAATTCATGTTCTTTCCTTACATTCTTCTAATTCTTTTGTGTTATTGTCAACCACTTGCTTCCTGCAATTCCCTTGCATTAGTCACAACAAGTAAAAATAGCACATTTGATTAATCAACATGTATAAAATATCATATCAAATTAGCAAAAACATAACCATCAAAATCATATGCACCATCAATTATAGATAACCTATAATCGACATAGATCAAAATCATAATCACATTCATAGACAACTTAAATAAAATATTGATACTTATCCTTGAATCACTTCTTAGCTTCTTTTTTCAGTACGCACTCTGAGTCGATTGCCATAGCAGACAATCACCTAGTGGCTTTTCTTCTATCATGTGCACCCACACATAGTGTGCATTACACACACACAACTATACATGTAATATATCATCATGCAATACATGCATCCATACCAGTACCATATATATTGTTTGTACACATTATGACCTGTACATGTGTACCTAATTTCAATGTCCATAGCATGAAATATCCTTCATCCACACATTTTCAACCATGCTAGTATTATGCCAAATATTCCTTTAATTTTTCATATTACCTTTAGGCAATTTTGACTAAACCATGCTCGGTTTGGCGATAGGAAATTAAGGAATTTCATGGTCTGGTTCTATTTCTATTATTCGAGCATAAGTAAATAATTTTTTTATGTGAATGTATTTAGGTGCTTTTATTTATCTAATCCCTTTCATGTGTTTTGTGGCTGCAGAATAATTTCATCAAACTCATTAATACTACAACATTATCATACCAATAACTTTGAGTTTTGGAATTTACTTGGTCGCTAAAACGGGTCTTAATGACCTCTTCCAAATCATAAAGTAAGCATTTAATATAGTATGACTTTCAGTATTATACTTGAGGTTTAATAGCAACTTTTAGCCTTGTTGTTAAGAAAATAATTATTTGGTACTCAAAAGTACTTTACACATAAACTAATCATGTCATATGATTTACTATTGTTCTATTTACACTTATTCCTACACCTTGTTGGCCATGAATACTTTAGTGTATGTTCAAAACCAATTGAACAATAAATATGAAAATAGATACATCTCCCATACATGAGTTATAAATGAAGGTTACCATACTCTTAATTCCACATGCTCCAAGTTTTCTAGGTACTATGCCTACCAAGTTGTGAACCTAAGTTATTCACATTTTACACTTCATCTTAAACATTAAATCATTGCTGGAAACAAAATAATATAACTCATTTATCAATTATCAAATGAATTCTTTCATCGTTTAGGAAATATTTTTTATGTTGTCCTATTCAGAACCAACAACACTATTAAGGCAATCTAGCCAGCAAACTTCTTCAATATTTTTTGATAGTGGTATAAAATGTACATTTCATATTATATGCTTGAGTACAACCATCCTGATTAATAGTCCCACCTAACCATCCAATATGGTTAAAGCATCCTATTGATTCAACAACGAGTTGTTGCACAGTTTATTTTTCTTCCTTCTAGAGCCATTTTTATATATCATTCCTTTGGTGAATGTATTATTTTATTAGCATAAGATCCTTAGATCTGCATGACTATTTTAATGTGAAACATTTTGGCTTTATCAAGAATTTTTTAATTAATTTAGATAGTCATGCTCCAAACCTAGCGTACTTCTTACTAGTCATTAGACTACAACTGGATTGCTCTATTTTTAATTGAAGTGCATAAACACCACCATATCCAATCTATTTTTGATATAAATTTTATAAATACATACAAATTATTTTAATATTATCACTTCCCATATGAAGTACCTTTGTAATATCTAGCATCTTTTTCTTGTTGCATCTTGGAAAGACATATTGTAAGATATCAGTGGAACTCCATCAATATTTGAATGGGTATGCAAATCAAGGTTGTGAATTTTGTGGTTGCATGCTTTGAGTTGACACATTGGAGTTTGATTCAAATCAATAATGTTGCCTTGAACTTGTATTTAATATTGTCTTACTAATATTAATCGTACGCATTAGGAGAAGGTTTCAAAATTCCATTACATATTGTTACTTTTGGGTGATAGTCCCATTGACCTACTTATGGAGGTCATACCATTATTAATGTATGATTTCTTTATGCATACAATAAGTTGTATTGCATGTGTGCATACTCTTCACAACTTTGACGCTAGTTCCATCTAGATTTGAACATAAACTTTGTGCTTCTTATTTATGTTAGCTACAATTATTTAGATATTGTTTTACTCAAAGAAACCCATAGGTCCAAACTATGCATGTCCAATGATATATGTATATGTTACTTAATATAATAACCTGGAAAATTTACATTCCACTTAAGAAAAGATATGTAAAATACACACATTCAAGTTTATAATCAAACTCATCACTAATACAAATCAACATACCAAACAAAAGCATTTATTGGCAAAACACTTAGTAAACATACTTAAGAAAATTCAAATGCAATGGAATATAAAATTTAAACACATACATTAACAAACAAACATTCACAAAGGCACATGAAAATACAAAGATACATCAACAAGCATTGGAAAAACAAATTCTCACATCTATATGCAATTTCAAACAACACACGAAATACAAATATAGATAAGCAAATACACAATTTCAAATTTTTAAATATTAAACACAAAATACAAATGCAAATAGAATATGATAAAACGATAACACTTAAGAAAATCTATGTAAAATATACACATTCAAGTTTATAATAGAATTCATGGCTAATAAAAATCAACATAACAAACACAAGCATTTATTGGAAAAACACTTAGTAAACATACTTAAGCAATTTCAAATGCAATGGAATAGAAAATTTAAACACATACATTAACAAACAAACATTGACAAAACCACATAGACATACAAATATACATCAACAAACATTGACGAAACAAATTCTCACATGTATATGCAATTTCAAACAACACACAACAAATATAGCATTCTAAATTTTGAAATATTAAACACAAAATACAAATTCTAATAGAATACAATAAAAAGGCAACATTTAAGAAAATATATGTAAAATACACAGATTCAAGTTTATATTAGAATTCATTGCTAATATAAATCAACATAACAAAAACAAGCATTTATTGGCAAAACACTTAGTAAACATACTTAAGCAATTTCAAATGCAATGGAATATAAAATTTAAACACATACATTAACAAACAAACATTGACAAAACCACATATACATACAAAGATACATCATTGACAAAACAAATTCTGACATGTATATGCAATTTCGAACAACACACAAGATACAAATTTAAATAAGAAAATATACAATTTTAAAATTTTAAATATTTAACACAAAATAAAAATTCAAATAGAAAAACACATATTATACAATTCCAAAGTCAATACAAAAAAAGAAACTTAGAAATGCAAATGCAACATTAAATAAGTAAACACACAATATACAATGTAAAAACATACAATTTATATAAAAAATCAAATTTACACTATGAAGTTAATTACAATCAGAATTTAATACTACAAAAACACAATTTCAATTTCAAGCTAGATACAATACAAATATTCATAACTAAACATTTTCACACACACACACACACACACACACACACACACACATATATATATATATATGCAATTTCCAGTAAAGAAAAACATGCAAAGTACAATTTCAAATAAAAAAGCAAGCAATATACAAATTGAAATAAACACACAACGTACAATTTCAAATAAGTAATTCACAAAAATTTAAAAACATACATTAGCAAATAAGCATTCAGAAAACACACTACACATACAAACATTGAAAAACAAAATTCTTACATGTATATGCCATTTCAAAAAACACATGAAATAGAAATTTAAATAAGAAATCATACAGTTTTAATCTTTTAAATATTAGACACAAAATACAAATTCAAGGGTTAACATTTATCTCAAATGTAGTTTTGTCTTTTCTACCATTTAATTAAATTGATTAATTTTTAAAAAAAAATGTTATATGAACATGAATTATGGTACTTGTAATGATTTTTTTATTGGGCTAATAATCATTTTTCTGATCTTCCGGATCACACTATGTGCAAGAAGAGAGCATACTCAAGAAATTATTGAACTAATAACTCTCTTTTCTAATCCTCCAGATCACACTAGGTGCAGAGGAGAGCATACTTCAAGAAATTATCAATTTTTCGCTATTTTTTTTTAATTTAAGAAATAGGCTACCTAATTACACTTCCCCGACAATGGCGCCAAAATGTTTAGTCAATTTAGTGTTTCCTAAATTTCTACATAACTTATCAATCCGGGAGTCATAAACTGATGAAGTGTAGTGCATTGTATGTGCAAGACAACCTTTTTCTTACCTTACTGTTTTCAGTTTTTATCTTGTTTTAGGGTTTTGTTCTTGTTGGTCTCCTAAAGTGTTTAATGCAAATGGAAATCCTATTCTAAAGTTTTAAGGATACTTTTAAAGATCAAGTGTGGATATAGGATTAAAGACAAGGTTTATGTCTTATGGTAATTTCCAAACTTAGAACTTCAAAGATTTCAAAACATGCTGTCTACAAAATCAAAGTTTTGAACAAAAGTGTAAAACATGCAGCTACATAAACCAAGCTAAAGATAAAGTACTGAAAATGAGGTTATTGTCTCTACCGTCCATCTAATTACAGAATTGAAATCTAACAAGCTATTGCACTCAAAACCAAAAAGTAAAGAAGCTGAAAACTAGTCACTGATTTCACCCATAATCACAATATTTCGTCAATTAACTTCTAAAATGGGGTTAAGCTAAAGAATCTAGAAATATCATCATATGGCACTTAAGGAATGACATGTAAACTATCTACTTGCAGACTAATGAAACAAAATCAATTACTTCACCTATAATCACAATAGCTTGCCAAGTAACTTCTAAAATGGGGTTAATCTAAAGGCTCCGGAGATATCATCATAGAGCATGAATAACTGATATGTAAACTATATACATGCAGACTAATGAAACTAAAACCAAATTACTTCACCTATAATCAAAATAGCTCGCCACTTAACTTCTAAAACGAGGTTAAGTTAAAGGCTACGAAGATATCATCATATAGCATGAAGAACTGATATCTAAACTATCTACTTGCAGACTAATGAAAGCAAAATCAAATTACTTAACCTATAATCAAAATAGCTCGGAAATTAAATTTTGAAATGGGGTTAAGCTACAGGCTCTGGACATATCGTCATATAGCATGAAGAAATGATATCTAAACTATTTAAAGGCAGTAAAAAAATCTCACTAAAATGAAAGCATAATAGCTAGAATTAAAAACTAAAGTTCAATAGAGGAAGCAAGTCTCAGATCACCACTTGATGCAAGAACTACATTGAAAAGGTCGAACATAACCTATCCTAAAATGCACTAATCAGTGTTAGTGGAAAATATAACAATGATGCAAAAACATGTACAGGAGTAAAACAATTAATACCATAAACGAAACATGAAATATGTACAACTCAAGTAAGAGAAAATATGCATGAAAACTATACCAAATGAAAGAAAAAAATTAGCCAATAGGGGCCCTTTGTACAGCTTTGGATTAACATGTTGTCACTTCACTTCAAACCACACTTAAACAGTCATGAAAAACAGAGTTTTTTCTATTATGAAACAGAGGAAATATCTCTCAGTTACAACAGCAAAATAACGCTAAAAACAAAAATATCAAAACTAAATATTTGTGTTGCAAATGCTTATATTTAAAGAGGAAATAGATATCTGTATTTTGGAGAAATTTCTTCAGCAGTGGACACGTGAACAGCTCAGAATCGGAGGATTCAACCTCTTTGTTCCCATGACTAGTAAATCTATGCAAAGAGGATGTTAGATTGCATTATGGAGATGACCTGCAGGTGGCAAAAACGAGTCCATGAATTTGGAACAGTTTCAGGCTTCCCTGCGTGCTCGAATAGAGTCCTAGTTGACACAGGACCTTTTGTTGACCACCCTTTGATTAGTACTTTTCTTCAAAAATTTGGCTAACCAAATAGGACCTTGTCCGTGTGTGGATCACTTCTGAACTACCCATGTGTCTCGTTTCTCCTACCGACACCTGTAGCCTACAGAACAATGAAAACAATTGTGAATTGCTAATTAGTGTTAGAAAGTGGCTACATTCCGTAGCTGATAAACAAAACCTAGATCAAATACCACACACAATGATATAATCTGAAAATCACTCAATTGTATTGCTAAAATCAACATGTAACAACTTTTGATAGCTTATGGGACACTGATATGGGAAAATAGAAGAGAAAAGGTTTAGGAAAATGAGTAGAGGAGAGGTAGTTATGGGGTGCCAAAGTGCTTAGTCAATTTAGTGTGTCCTAAATTGCTACATAATTTATCAATCCAGGAGTCATAAACTGATGAAGTGTAGTGCACTGTATGTGCAAGACAACCTTTTTCATACCTTACTGTTTTCAGTTTTTATCTTGTTTTGAGGTTTTGTTCTTATTGATATCCTAAAGTGTTTAATGAAAATGGAAATCCTATTCTAAAGTTTTAAGAATAACTTTAAAGATCAAGTGTGTATATAGGATTAAAGAGAAGGTTTGTGCCTCTTATGGTAATTTCCGAACTTAGAACTTCAAAGATCTCAAAACATGTTGTCTACAAAATAAAAGCTTTAGAAGAAAGTGTAAACATGTAGCTACATAAATTAAGGAAAAGACAAAGTAATGAAAATGAGGTTATTGTCTCTGCTTTCCATCTAATTACAAAATTGATATCTATCAAACTATTGCACTCAAAACCAAAAAGTAAAGAAGCTGAAAACTAGTCACTGATTTCACCCATAATCACAATATTTCATCAATTAACTTCTAAAACGGGGTTAGCTAAAGACTCCAGAAATATCATCATATGGCATGAAAGAATGGCATGTAAGCTATCTACTTGCAGACTAATGAAAAAAAATCAATTACTTCTAACTCCTCTCCCTCTACCACTCTCTCCCCCATCTTTCTCTTTCTCTACTCCCCTTACCCTCTCTCTGTCTCCCTCCCTCTCTCTCTCATTCTCCCTCCTCTCTCTCTATCACTCTCTCTATCTCTCTCCCCCTCTCCCTCTACCTATCACCTTTTCTCTCCCTCTCCCTCTCTCTTGATCTCCTCCCTCCCTCCTTTCTCCCTCTCTCCATCTCTCTCCCTCTCCACCCTCCCTCCTCTATCCCGCTCTCTCTCTTCCTCTTACCTCCTCTTCTTCTCCCTCTACCTCCCACCCTCTACCATTTTCTCGCCTTCCCCCACTCCCCCTCTCCCATCCCTCTCGCCCTCTCCATCCCTCTCGCCCTCTCCCTCTCCCTCTCCCTCTCACTCCCTCTCTCCCTCTCCCTCTCCCTCTCTCTATCTCTCTCTCCTCCTCTCTCGCTGTCTTCACCAAACCCTCCCCTCTCCGACTCTGTCTCTCGCTCTTTGTCCCCCCTCTACCTCTCCTTCTCTTTCTCCCTCTCCCTCTCCCCATCCCCCTCTCTCCATCTCTCCCACTCCTGCTCACGCTCCCCTCTCCCTCTTCCCCCACCTATCTCTCTCTTTGCCCCTCTCCATTTCCCTCATGCCCACTCCCTCTCCCTATCCTCTTCTCTCCCCCTCATATCTCTCTCTCCCTCTCCCTGTCTCTCTCTCTCTCTCTCCCTCCCTTTGTTTCACACCCTCTCTCTCTCCCCCTCTCCCTCCCCCTATATTCTTTCCCCCCCCCTCTCTCTCTCTCTCTCTCTCCACTTTGTCTCTATTGTTATGTCCCTCCCTCTCCCTCTCCCTATGCCCATCATTCTCTCCTCTACCTCTACCTCCTCCTCCCCTTCCCTCTCCCTCTCTCTCTCCATATCTGTCTCTCTTCCTCTCCTGCTCCCCGTCTTCCTCTCTCTACCCCTCTACCTCTCACACAACCTTTCCTCCTCCCCCCTCTCTCTCACTCCTCCTCCCCCTCCACCTGTCTTTCTCTCTCCCCTTCCTACTCCTTCTCCCCATCTATGCACCCACATATCTCTCTCTATGCCTCTCTTCCTCCCCCTCTACCTCTCCTTATCCCTCCCCCTCTCTCCCCCCTCTCTCTCACCGTCCCTCTTCCTCCTCTCTCTCTAGATCTCTGTCCAGCTCCCTCTATCTCACTCTATAAATCTCTTCCCCTCTCCCTCTCTCTCCCATTCTTTCCCTCCCCCTCTCCCTCTCTCTCTCACTCTCTCTCTCTCTCTCTACCTCCCTCCCTCCTCTTTCTCTTTCTGCCCCTCCTACCCTGCCCCCCCTACATCTCTCCACCCACCTCTGTTCTACTCTCTCCCTCTCTCTCGGCCCACACTCTCATTATCTCTCTCACTCTCATTATCACCATCATATCATCAAACATAATGCATGACATTTAACAAACAAAAACATAATCATCATTATCATAATCATATCATTTAACAAATACATCGACGTGATGTAGTAAACAAATACATCTTATCAATTAGAAATCAATAATAATGACATTCTTTGCCCCCCGCTCTCTCTCTCTCTCTCTCTCTCCACTTTGTCTCTGTTGTTATGTCCTCCTTCTCCGTCTCCCTATGCCCATCATTTTCTCTTTCACTGTCCTCCTCTTATCTCCTTCTCTCTCTCATATCTGTCCTTTCTCCTGCTCCCCCTCTTCCTACTTTCCTTTACTCTCGCACATAAAATACACCAACATATACATATCATTACAAATAGAAAGCAATGTCTATACATAAATATCAATGTCATGTCATCTAACAAATATATCATATTATAAAAGAATATAGTTTAAGGGTACATTGGAAAAAATAATTAAGCCTCTTTTCACATTTAAATAGTCAAACACATCCATTTCACATATCTTATAAAAATAAAGCAATTCTACTCATGAATAAATTATTTTATATCATCCAATTTACAAATGACAAATAATTACATGTAATAAAATAATACATAGATATCCTTTCACATTGTTAACATTTAGTTGTAAATAAACAAATTAAATTCACAAAAATATTCTTTTCATTATTATATAATTTCAAATCAATAAATAATTATACAAACACAAATATAACTAAACAATTCAAATATTATTTTATTGGGCAGGTAAAAGAATGTTGCAGCACTAATCTTGCCTGAGTTTGGTGGCATGGGAAAGGCTACCCTTGTTAGAGAAGGATGTAGATTTTCTTTTGTTAAGTTGTTTGACAATATAGCATCAACTCCATATATATATATTGAAATTGTAAAACTCCATATATATATATTGAAATTGTAAGGGTGAAAGAAAGCAAAAACAATTAGGAGAGAAGACCCAACACAGAACATAATGTTAATGTAGGTTACTGGTGTCATTCTATTGAATCCCTTTTCTGTCATTCTAGTATTGGTGTCTTTTCTCCCTGATAAAAAAGATGAAAATACAACAACAATAAATAAATTCCTTATCATCACAAGGATCACTATCAATTATAAATTATTTTAATGAACTGTGATACATGAAAATAAAGAAATGCACGACTATCTGAACATTATTTTTATTAAACAAAACAGGCTAACACATTTATGATAAAATGGACATTGATTTTATAAGGCCCCGCAAGTGAAGAAATGCTTTCCTCTCATAGATGAATCCACACGCTCTGATAAATTTCTTCTCCAGAAAAACCCTCGCAATGGCATCTTCGACCATTGTTGGAATCTTCTGCCACGGAGATGAGATGGTCCAACAACCAGACTGGCAGGTCGTCTGTGTTTCTCTCGAGGGATCCATGGATGCAGAGGCTTTGGGATTTAATTTTAAAAACAAAGAAAATCAAAGCAAAAAGCCATTGCAATTCAATTTTAAAATAAGAAAATAAGCGCTAAAAAACAAACAGAATGGAGCTATATCAATGAAATTAAATGATTATCTGTAACCTATAGTCAGAGTGATCGAATCAAAGAGTTGGAAAATAAATTTACCCGCAAGCCAAATGATATGATGGAGGATGTGTCCCTCCCTTGGCTTTCAAATTCAACAGATTCAGAAAATTCAGATTGATCGGAGGGAGTGAGTCCAAATCCATATCCAGTCAGAGACCCCGCTCCCATCTTCAATGTGACCTAGTTTACCGCTCCGAGTGGCCACCACCCAGATACCTCTTACAGATGAGTTCACAACAACATGGACTGCAGGCTCTGAGGAATTTATTGTCCAGAAAAACGCTCCCAGTGGCCACGGTTGGCATCTTCTAAGATGGTCATCACCTATGACAGGAGGGATTGCGAATGGAAGTTACGACTCCGTCGAGTCAATTGGGTTTTGTTGATTACTAGTTTCATAGCCATCTGCACATAATATTGTTGTGGAGGAGGCACAATATTTTTCAATTTCCTTCTCTCGAACATAAAATTGTGGAGATTTCGTTATATTTTGAAAGCCATTAGTAAGGTCAACACCACCCGGCACAGTCTTCTTAAATCTCCATTCCGAGAACCTTGTGGATATTTCCGCACCTTTTAAAAAGATTTAGGAATCAGTATGGTGTAACATCCAGCCTGTCTTTTAATGATGAACTGACGCTGTCAAGAAAGAAATCAGGGTCAGAAATGAAACTCAACCCAAAGGTTCATATGCATATATGCATGAGAAGCCTAATCATTAAACACATTGCCTCGATCTCGATTTCGATTTCTTTGGAATGATTGATGATCTATGCAGACGATCTTATTAAAAAATCCAAGAAAACAACTAGACACATAGGAAAACACTTTAATTCAATCTACAGAAATGAGCTATGTTAATGAAATTTCTCTCTCATTCATTCAGGTATACCATAATCATTTACGTGTGATGGAGAGTCGAATCCCTCAGATAGATACGCCACAAGGGATTAACGTTGTCATATAGGAGTGTTTGTGAGTGGTGGATTTGATACAATTGCTGCGAATCCAGATTCCGTTCTATTTATCATCTGTATTCGTTCCCATATAAATGCAACCCACAAGAACATAATCTATTTCAAAACGACATAAAGATTCCCGGCCATCGCTCATATGTCAAGAAAGCTGTGATCCGTTAAAGCAAGGTTTACCTCAAAAAAGCGTGAGATGCTTTTCTTGAAATTTTCGTACAAAGAGTTTGGGTTTTATTTTCAAGAAATGCTTTTCAAGAAATTCTCTACAGAACCACGTCATGTATACGCGTCCGTGCAAATTTGGAATGTTATGCTTGAATTTTAATTTTCGGTAAATAGTACATTCTGTAATATTGGCCTACGCCTTTCTCTGTAATTTTGGCCCACTTCTTCTAGCTGCTAGCAATTCAATTGATATTACATGATTAACTATTTCGTATTGAGACGTTTTTCTATTTGTGTGTTAACGCATTCAATGTAATTGACAGCTCGTTATATTTTTCAATTTCTCTCGTAATGCATTCAATATAATTGACCGTCTTCATTTAGCCTCGATATTAATATATTCAAATTATTTTTTTTAAATTTTATTTATTTTCCAATTGAAAATCAATTTTTTTTATTGAATATTATACTTTACATGAAATACTTTATGTAATATAGGTTAGTTTAAGTTTTTTTGTGCTTTTTACTATCAATAATTAATATTTTTTCAAAATTATTATAAGTGACCGAAGATAACTAGTTATATTTATCTATTTCTTTCATTTTTATGTATTCAATAATATATATAGCATATTTTCATTTAGGTTTCACTATATTTTTTACATGTCTTTAATTAGGTTTCAATGGTAATAGATTTACTCTTAAGTTTTATATGCATTTTTTAATTTGAAAATAACAAGTTTTTTATATCAAATTATATATTTATTCTTTCAAATGTTATTGATAACTCAAAGTTAAGATGAAGTCAAAATTAATTAGATCGATAAATATGTTTCTTTTAAAATAGAATAGGGATTCCTAAAATTTAATTTAATTATTAAGTACTATTAGATTTATGGTAAGACCATTAAATGTTCTATGGCCTTTTTAGTGGTATATGCAACTCAAGGACTCAAATTTATGTGCAAGGTAGTTATGCTCTTTTTATTGTTTTAATGAAACTCATTAATTAACAAAATATCATATGAGCAAGTTTCATATTTAATGAGTTATGGTTTTTTCGCCATGTGATATTGAGAAGCCATGACTCTGGCCCATGGTATCGTAGCATTCCCTATTTATAGATTAAGAAACTCCTTAATAAAGTGGATATAAATATTCATTGATAAAAATCCTCTTTGGTGCTTTCTGAAATAAATATATGCTTAACTTATAATCATAATCGTAATAATAATAATAAAATAGCTAATTTCATGATTTTTTAAATATTACCATTATGAGATGTATTAACATACACTAGTCATTTAATTAATATAATTGTTCTATTACCTAAACTTCTAATAAAAGTTTGTTATTTTTTTTAATATTGATAATTTAAATACATTTTAAATATTTTAAAGCTACATTAATATTAAAGGTTTTAAATATTTGAAAATACAGTTTATAGTGAATACTCCGGTGTTTACCACTTTTGTTAATGATAAGGATAGTGAGATAAGTTATCTTATTTTGGTTATTGGATTTCTGTGTTTAAATTTTTTTAGTATAGATTCTTCTCAAATAACATGCACACTTTGCTTTGTATAGTTTAAAGTGTATAAATAATTTTGATTTTTTTTTGCTTCTTACTTTCTCTTTCTCTTTTTTTGTGGTTGTAATTTTAGACATATTATGTTAATTTTTATTTTTATTTTTTTTATACAATATTGAACAATTAAAAGTTTATCCTAGAAGACTAGAAAGAAAATTCTTAGTTTAAAGAATGTATTCTTTAGAGAAAAGTTTTCTCCAATCTTGCATCCTTGTATTTTGAAAAAAGCTATAATTTATTCTAGAGCACTATATGATTTAAAAGATTATTTTATTTCGCTATACCATAGCTTATGTACTTGACATATACAAATATATTTGCATGCTATGCATATCCACTAAAGAGTAGATTCATTTTCATTTTGAGAACAACTTTGTATTTATACATAAGGTGATGTCGACTAAAAATATCAAAACGTTACATTTTCTTTACTCATGGTTGATGTTGTATTTCACATCAGTACTAGATAACAAGAAACAACTCAACAAGACTACACCCCACATAATAAGAACTTTTAGCAGTATTTTTCCTTTTTAACTAGTGCAACCATATAAATTAAATGACTTGTATACACATTAATCCATGATAAGCATAAAAATCTTACCCCATTATACATATCACATTACCAAGATAAAAATAATCACAAAATATAACTAAATTATAAATTTATTTTAAATATTCTATGACTTTTTTAGTGGTATATGCGACTCAATGACTCAGGTTTATGTGCAAGGTAGTTATGCTCTTTTTATCATTTTAATCAAATTGATTAATTAACAAAATATCATACGATGAAGTTTCATATTTAATGAGCTATGGTTTTTTCGGCATGTGATATTGAGAAGCCATGACTCTGGCCCATGGTATTGTAGCTTTCCCTATTTATAGATTAAGAAACTCTATGTAACGTAGATATAAATATTCATTGATAAAAATCCTCTTCCATACTTTCTGAAATAGATATATTCTTAACTTATAATAATAATAATAATAGTAATAATAATAATAATAAAATAGTTTATTTCATTATATTTAAAATTTTACCATTGTGAGATGTATTAACATACACTAGTCCTTTAATTAACATAATTGTTCTATTACCTAAATTTCTATTAAAAGTATGTTATTTTCTTTAATATTGATATTTTAAATAGATTTTTGAATATTTTGAAGCTACATTAATACTAAAGGGTTTATATATTTGAAGATACATTTTGAAGATACATTTTACAGTGAATACTCAGGTGTTTACCACGTTTGTTAATGATATGGATTTGTGTGTTTAATTTTTTTTAGTATAGAGTCTTCCCAAATAACATGAACACTTTTCTTTGTATGATTTAAAGTGTAGAAAGAATTTTGATTCTTTTTTCCTTCTTACTTTGTCTTGGTCTTTTTTTGTGGTTGTAATTTTAGATATAATTTTTTAATTTCGTTTTAGTTTTTATACAATATTGAAGAATTAAAAGTTTATCCTAGAAGACCACAAAGAAAATTCTTAGTTTAGAGAATGTATTCCTTGGAGAAAACTTTTCTCCAATCTTACATCCTTTTATTTTCAAAAAAAGTATAATTTATTCTAGAGCACTATATGTTTTAAAATATTATTCCATTTCACTATATATAGATTATGTACTTGACATATACAAGTATATTTGCATGTTATGCATGTCCACTATAGAGTAGATTCATTGTCATTTTGAGAACAATTGTGTATTTATATATAAACTAATGTCTACCAAAAATATCAGAAGGTTACATTTTCTTTTCCTATGGTTGATGTTGTGTTTCACATTAGTACCGTATAACAAGAAACAACTCAACATGACTACACCCCCCATAATAAGAAATTTTAGCAGTTTTTTTCTATTTTAACTAGTGCAACCATATAGATTAAATGACTTCTATATGGATTAATCCATACATCTCACATTACCAAGATGAAAATAATCATAAAATTTAACTAAATTATAAATTTATTTTAAATTTATATGCCCACATTACCATGGAAATTCTTAACTCAAGTAAATATCTCTTCTTACAATAGCATGGGCCAATAGGATGGCTTATCAATACCACATGTCCAATATGATATATGTTGATATGATGTTTTCTATAATTAAACAATTCGGCATCAATTAATTAAAATAGCATAATTGACTTGGAGATAAATCTTAACCGTTGATATGTGAATACTACTATGACTTTTCTAGCATATTCCATGGAGGTTAAATCTCTAACATTCACCTAATAATTGTTAATAATTAAATTAAAAGTGTGAGAAGAATATTCTCAAACAAACATGCATATGAATGTAATAAGAAAATGCACAATGTAATCATTTAGGGCATGAATTCTCTCCTTTATGACCTAGATTTCTTCTTTATGACTTCTCTCCCTTATACCTTAGTTATCATCCATTATGAAATCTAAGATCATCATCTAGTGAATATGGACTTGTTACAACCAACAAAACTTAAATTAGACATTTATTTGGACAACAAGATAGGGTTGGTACAAGATCATGGATTTTGTATTTTCCCCCTTTTTTAAATATAGTAAAATAAATAAAATAGACACATACCTTGAAAACTGAAAAATATCAATCATAGAAAAAAACAAAGTCATGATCGGAACCATATTCGTCAGAGGATATAACTACTTTGACCATCGATGACCTGATAATAATATGTATATCTCTAGACTGAGATTTATTTTTAGTACTCGTAGATTCATGTTTCCTGTGTCTTTCCTTAGCTTGAATTGAAGTGTTGAGTTTCTTATTTTCATGGAAAAGTTGACTAATACACTTTTTAAGACATGGGACAATGAGAAAGTATTGCTAGTACCAATACATGTTCTTAAATTATCCTCATTTGAATGGATTCTGATTCGAGGACTGTCATCACAACAATTTACATCAACACAAAAATCCAAAATTATCTTGGACCCGTGGGCTATTTCTTTTTGGCAAGATTTTAGGATGAGCCTCAATGTGGAAAAACTCATCATTTCTAGGACTACTTAATTGTATGTTTTTCCTTTTTCCCAAAATTTTCCTCTGAATTTGTTTAATCTTAACTTTGGATTGAGGGCTTTGTTATGATTGATTGATCTCTTCTTCATGTGTAGATTCTTTAGGTAAAATTTAGGCCCAAAGACTTACCCTGGAGGGTTTCACTTCTCTTTCATCCTTAAATTCCTATTTTCATTCCATATGTCAGACAATAGTACACTTGTTCATGCTTCTAGTTCAGTGAACACCAGTAGGTTTGAGAGTTTTGACATTATTATCATTTGAAGCACAAGGATTTTCTTCATGAACTAATTATTCACAATCATTCTATACTTAATGATGATATGGTTATTGAAAAGGACTGTGAAACGAAGGGTTATGCACCCAAATGGTGTCTAACTAGAATATAGGTTAAATTGTGATGAAAAAGTGATCATTCAGAGTTCTTGTGATGTGACTGGTATTTGGAGGACATTTTAGTTTGGAACTTATATAGATAAAGGGGAAAATTATGTTTATTTATGAGAAATGCCATTAAGGACCTTTTGTTATAAATAAAAACCATAATATTTCACTCTTCATAAGTAACATAAAATGCAACAAAAGAACTAAACTACACCATTTATATTTCAGATAGGAAATCAACATACCTTTCTCATGATATCCACAAACATAAATAACTGTAAGTTGCTTCGAGGGAATGTCACACATTGCACAATTTTTAGACCATTTCTCTCTCTCAAAGGGAAGATGAGTAGTTGCTGCAATGAAATCAATATTTGCATCCATCTCTATATCACCCACTCGAGCTTTATTCATATCAAAAGAAGAGGCAAAACCTTGATAATCCCTTTACTTCAACTCTGAAACAACTGAAGTAAATCCCACTAGCTGACCTAATGGAACAAGTTTGCACATTCAACATATGCCTCTACTATCTCGGCTCAAATGGATTTAAACTGGATAAGGGGTGCCACGGTTAGAATCCTAGACAGTTTTAGCCAGGAATCAAGGTGAAACATAGAGGGAAAATGCACAACAAGTGGGTTACCAAACCCTAACTTACATAGAAATGAAAAAAAATATGAACAAAATCAATGAAACAACAAGGTAATAGTAACCTTGAAACACCAAGGGATTAACTCAAACATTGATAGTTAGGATCTATGGTACATAAACATTAGTAGATGTCATATATGAGTGTCTATGAATGGTAAATTTGAGAAAAAAATGTAGAAATCAAGATTAATATACCTAATGAGCATGCCAAATCACCCATAAAACTATGACACAAATCTATAAGGAATAACCCTTAGCCCGTGTTAGTGTCTGTATCTTCATCCCTCCATCAGTGATCAAATTTCTCTTTTTGCATGCATATTAGGTGTCCCATCGGATCACCTGCATTCCATTAGGTCATGGATCAACTGATGGTAGTGGTTCATTATCAATTTCCCTCATGGAATTTACCTGCTAGCATGCTTTCACATGTTTAGGCCATTTACTGTCATTTTGTCTCATTTCAATTACCAATATCAATTTTAGGGTTTTTAGTCTCACTAGGTCTAGGGTTTGCCACCATGGTCATCCAAAACACAATAAAAGGTCAGCAGGCACATGAGGAGGTTTTATAAGTTCATAAGATCATAAATTTACTGATGATATGACCCAATAAATGGTTTTTACCTCAAAACTCTATTTTGAGGTGAAAATAGAGTTTTTTTATTTCTATGTACAAATTTTATGTAATTTAAAGTGTTTTCTATATGTAATAAGTTCCAGCCACTGCCCTTGGTCACCTTGCCAACTCCAGCCACTACAAGAAACAAAAGCATCAATACAAGTTCATCAAATGATCAAGAAAAGCCAATTCAAATGAAAAATAGAGTTTATGAGAAAAAGCGACTTTGACATTATAACTGTGGGTTTGAAATAAGGAAAAATTGAAAGGCATCCATATATAAAGAGAAAACATACTAGTCATCTATTTCATTGTGCAAGACATCCATGAAGAGCTAAAATCATGATTTGGAGGAAAATTGGACAAAAGAAGGTGAAAACTTTGTTTTTCTAGCAAATCTTCTTGACTTTGTGCATCAAAGGTGGTGCGTTGCGCATAAGACTGGTGCTGTGCATCAGTGGGTTTGTGCAAGTGTAAATTTACAAGGGCATTACGCATTGGGCCCAGTGTACTGCGCATCAGTCAAGAAGCTGCCAAAACATTCCAAATCAGCCAAAACCCCTAAAAAATCTTGCATTTCTCTCCTACAAGTAAGTTATCATTGTTATTGAGCTGAATTTGATCTCCTACATGTTTTCTTCATAATGTTTGCATCTTGAAACACAAACCCTAGATTGTCTTCATCAATTTCCATTTCATTGTAAAGCTTTCACTCCATAACCAAAACCCACATCATTTTCCCCTTTTCTATACTTCATTGCCACAAATTAATTAATTAATTTCATTTTCCATATCCCAATCCCCTAAGGAAACTCACTCACTTCATTCCCCAACTCCATTTCACATTGGTAAAATCTCTTCATACTCATCTCTCTTGTCCTCCCCCATTATCATTTTCCACCATATCATCATCACATCACTTCCCTAAGACAAGAACCATGACAAGAAGCATTGAATCAAGTTATGAAGAGGAAACACTTAGTGACAGCTCAAGAGAAAGAAATGTATAGCTTAGGAAACCTCACAAGGGTGGAAAAATTATTAGAGAGGAACCTATTAGCATGATTGAACTCCTTGCTTGCCCTCTTGCTACCACATGTTTCAGATACTAGTCTTGCTTTTAGTTCTGTGAGATGGTTGAGAGGGTTAAATACCATCATGAGTTGGCAATGAAATTTGTCATAAACATGGAGAATAATGTGGTGAACCTTGCTCGGATCAATTTCACTCTTTCACCAGCTATTATTGCAGAAGCCACTAGAATGCCAGATGTAGGGGAAAAGTGGAATAAAAGGCATAATATCAAAAAGCAGGATTATGAACCATATATTAAGGCCAAATATCATGGTAAACTAAGTAGGGTGTTTCCTTTCAAGTTCTTGGAGGACCAGTATGTTCCACTTATGAAACTTATCATCAAATACTTCAGATGTGAGGGTAGGTTCGCTAGACATTATGGCTACCATATCAGATTACTTATGCACTTCACCAGGGTCAGAATGATGAGTATTCCATATTTCATGTGCAAAAACACAGAGAGAATGACTCTGATTGTAAAAAGAAAACCATACCCAAAGCAGCTCAACAATATTTATCACTTTGTTGTCATCAAAATTGTTGTTTTGCATTAGCTCACTCAGTTGGGAGTGTCATGGGAAACTTTCATTGCCCATGAAATATTCAAGGGGCCTCAAATTTTTATAGATCTTCAATAGGAAGGTGAACCTTCCGGGCAACAAAAAGAGCCTGAAAGAAAAACTGATGAGGCTCGTATTCCTTTGTTTGTAACTTATGAGAAAGGCACCAGGAGGCTTTTTGCAGTTACCAAACGAGTACTATCTCCACCAAGGGTGGAAGGGGTCTTGTTTTCTTCATTGGATCACAGGAAAATGCTATCTTCACCTAGGGTGAAAGGGGCTTTGCCTTCTTCTTCAACTGAACAGGTACAGGTCAAAGACAAAGGAAAGCAATAAGTGCATGATGAAGGTCCTACTGAAGGGCAAAACAAAGATTTTGTTTTGGTTGAGGAAGATGAAACTGATTTGGGTTCTCAAAGCTCAAGACTCAAGGATGTGATCATCAAAGAGAAGGAGGCTGAAATCCAAGCCTTATCACTTGACCTAGAGAGGGCCAAATGGATCATTAACTTTCTTGAGCAAGAGAAGAAGCAACTTGAGGACAAACATGCAATATTGGAGCTGCAAACAATTAGAGAAAACCAGAAAGTGGCAAAAAGAAGGAAAATCAAGATGACATCACTTGAGAAAGAAATTGAGGATGACCAAGAATCATGGTTGGAAAGAGTGAATATCCACCTTGAGAAGATGATTGATAAGGCTAACAAGGAGAAGAAAATGTTGCACTACATGGCTTATCATTACTTAGCTCTGAATAGAATTTGCAAGACAAGGATAAATGGCCTAAAAGCTAAGTTAAAGAGAGCCTTGACAACCAAAAAGGAACAAGACAAACTTAAAATTTTGGGTGAAGCTTCCTTGGCTCATAAAAGAAATTAATAAGCTTGCCTCTTACCAATTTTGAAGCAATTTTGAGAAAATTTCGTCATTTCACGATTTTTAAATGCAAAACACATGAATTTTCACTTGTGCGTTGCGCATTGACTTGGCTAATAATTTTGCAAAATGGCTTACATTTTTGGATTCCTCATGGAAACATAGTGAAATCCAGAAAGTTTCATAAGTTTTGGAGGAGATTTGGGTCACCTAAAGGGCAAAAAATACCTAAAAATGCCCTCTCTGCCACTTTTTGGACCCATAGGAACCAGTCTTGGGAGAAATGATTTTTGTAGGAGAAAATGGACTCCTTATCCAAAAATTCCAATTGTTCTAGAAATTAGATAGGTAGAGCTTTCCAACTTTATTAGTGGATCTATCAGAGTCGTATGAGAATTTGATCCCATCAAGCTCAGGGCATTGCGCATCAGGCAAAATTTTGCCAATTTTGCCTAGAAACTCATGAAGTTTGCTGTCACTTTGACTTTTTCTTCTCTCTTTGGTATATTGATGATGTAATATGTTGTAATATTATATACTATGATGTAAAAATGATGAAATATTACTTGACGGGGTGGATACATCTGTTAGAGTTGATTTAAATGAATAGTTGGCTAATAATTTTGCAGAGCTTGCAAACTTAATTAGTGGATCTATTAGAGTCATATGAAATTTCAATGCTATTAGGCTTAGGGCTATTTTATTAAACACTTAAAAAAATTAAAACGCTTGTTAAAATGTTATAAAATTCTTAGGGCTTAGGGCTTAAAATGTTATAAAATGCTTACGGTGTAGGGTCTATGTATTAGAGTTTAGGTTTTAGGGATTAGTGTTTATAACAATTTAGTAAATGAATTTAATAATAACTTAAAAGAAAAGTTGCAAACCTCTTGTTAAAATGTTATAACATGCTTAAGATATAATGTTTAGAGTTTAGGGTTTAAAATGTTATAAAAGTCTTAGGGTTTAGGGTTTAAAATTTTATAAAATTATTAGTGATTAGGGTTTAGGTTTGATAACATTTTAGTGAATGATTTTAATAAACACTTAAGAAAGAGTTACAAAATGCTTGTTAGAATGTTATAAAATTCTTAGGGTTTATGGTTTAGGATTTAGGGTTTAAAATGTTAAAAAATGGTTATGGTTTTGTGTTTATTATTTAGGTTTTATAACACTTTAGTAAATGATTTTAATAAAAACATAAGAAAAGCTACAAAAAAATTGTTAAAATGTTCTAAAATGATTAGGGTTTAGGGTTTAAAATCTTATAAAATTCTTACGGTGTAGGGTTTAGGGTTTAGGGCCACTAGCGTATTGAGGAGTGGCTCTTGAATCATTATTTGAGCTTCTAAATAAATGATATGGGTTAAAACTATGCCCACCATTATTGAGGAGGAATGTTTTTACGTAGCCAAAACTCCAGGAATCTTCCCAATGGAGTCAACATAATTAAAAAAATTTCTATTGAATTCCATTGGAGTTGTTCGAAAGCTACACTTAATTTTTTACATTAAGTTTTTTTCAAGTCACATTTGGTAGGGAACTTCCACCCCCCCCACCCAACCTATTTTGAGGATGGTACCCAAGGAAAATCTAAGATTCTTCAACATAGATGGCTAGGTTAAAAAAGATTCAAATCCTTTGCAAAAATATACTCATTATCAACTTGACACACCACATATGGAAATAGGACTTAGGTGGGGAGAATAATAATCCATCACAAAACTACTTGGGCTAAACCGAATTGATGACAATGACAGCCCATATAGTGGCTTAGATGTTATTTTCCTTTTATAATTCTCTATAGGAGTTCATTTTCAGGTCCAAGTTTTGTAATACCAACAAAACCCGATGCAGTGTCTCCTGTATGGCTTCTAATAGATCATCTATAGAATATTTATTCTCTCTAGGCAAAATGTCTACATCTTCAGTCTCAAGCCAATTTCAAGATACATTTTCTTATTCTCTTGCTTTGGTTAGTACAATGTGACAAAGGGTAGAGTTTTTCTCCTACAAAATCTTCTATTAGGATCATTGAGTTCTTTTATTTGTGCTCACACAGTCTTTCCTGCAAGCAATTCCCATGTTCATGTTCTTAGATCTTCCTTGCTAAAGGAATTAAGAAACAAATCAGGAGCATATAAAAAGATTTTCTATGGGGCAGACGAGAAGAGAAAAAGAAATGGGCTTCAGTAGCCTAGGACGAAATCTGTAAATGCAAGGTCCATGGTGCCTTGGGGCTTCATGATCTTGGAACCCTTAGCAGAATTTTGGGAGCTAAACTCTAGTGGAGGTGGATCAAGCAATCAGAAACTCCCTAGGCTAAGCTTTGGAAACAAAAATATGTCAAGAATTCGTAGGTGAAGGATCACATTAGAATGTCAGGGCATATTAAGGGCTCCCATATTTGGAACCTTGCCTGGGAAAATAAAGATATTGTTTAGCAACATAGTTTTTGGGAGATTTGAGCTAGGAACCTAGCATGATTTAAGGACGATAACTCACAACAGGAACCCAACCTGTATAAAGATGAATTAGTAGCTCTCAAGAATGACACAGACAACAAAGGTCTACTTATGGTAAATGACTTCTGGGACCAGGTAAGGAACAATGGAAAATGGAGAATTTGGAAGGATCTAGGCCACAGTGAAGAGAGCCCCTTGAAGGCCCTAGTACACTCTCTTGCTCAGGATCTAGAGCATAGGAAGATTTTGGTATCCTCCTTGCGTGACCAAGTAAGATGGGGAAAGAACACCGAAGGAAACTTTAACCTCAAAGAAGGTGAACAGGTAGTAACAGGATTTAACTACCTAAACCCTGATCAAGTTTGGAAGAATATTTGGCAGAGCCCCCACTGGATGAAAATAAAGCTATTTATTTGGCTAATTCATCATAGGAAAATTTTAACTCTGGAGAATCTCCTAAAAAAAGGCTTCACTGGACCATACAAATGTTACCTTTGTGGCTCACAAGAGGAGACATTGGATCACCTTCTCAACCTCTTCTCTTTAACCTCCACCATGTGGGAGTGGGTGGCCTCAATATTTAGGCATACTGATAGGGATAGATTCAACATTTCTAACACTTTGAAGAATTGGAGGAAAAACTTCTGAGGGAATGAAATCATTCGTAAATCCTAGACCCTAGTTTCAAGATTTTTCATCTGGGATGTTTGGAAAGAATGCAATAGTCGGATCTTCAAGAAAAAAGAAAGCAAGCCCCAACACATAATTGACCAAATTTTAAGGCAACTCAAAGACACAGTCATAAGCTTGTTGAGGAAACTTTTGAGGGACCCTCCTCTAGCCCGAGATGCGTGTGTTCTACTTCATTTGGGTCTTCGATCTATAGGCCCACATAGCATAATCAAGGGTGTGAGCCAAACAAATGTAGATATAAATATTTGGAAGCCTCCTTTACATGGTTTCTTAAAGGTCAATATAGACGGACCATCTAAAGGAAACACAGGGTTAGCTGATTCTGGGGGTGTTATAAGAGATGAAAAATGTTAAATAGAGGAGATCTTTCATTGCCACTTGGGGAAGGCCACTAATAACATGGTGGAACTCATCACATTAGAGCAATGCTTGGAAATATTGGTGGATTCAAATTCACACAATGTCATCATTGAAGCAGATTTGGAATTGATTATTAGAGTGGTCAAGAAAATATGCAATGGTACATCACTCGATAAAGTGTCAAAAGGCTAGAGGCTATTGTAGGTCTTTCACCATATCTATACCCACCTACAATCCTTAAAAATTATAAGCTTTTTCCATGTGAAAAGAAAATCTAACATTTTAGCTTATTAATAAGGAAAGGGACATTCTTCACCTTTGGGAGCTGTTACCCCCAGGCAAATTGTTAGAGGATTGTCTCTGTTAGACTGCCAAAGACAGGGGTTGATGGATTGACAAGATGGATCGAAGAGGCTCAAGAGATAGGTGGGAGGACATGGAAGCCTAAATTGTTTGGTTGTTGTTTGGTAGAAGTCTGTAGATTGTATTGGCATTAGTCTTCCATTAGATTTGAGAAAATTGTTGAGATAAGCAGAGGAAGACCAAGGGTGCAGTGGCTTGAGGACTGATTCTAGACTGATAAATTTCGATTGATATAGATCTATGGTTTTCAGGTGAGGAAGTTACCCTAAACCGAAAACCCTAAACCCTAAAAAATAAACCCTGTAAACTAAACCCTAAACCATAGGTATTTTATAACATTTTTAAAAGAATTTTGTAACTTTTAGTTAAGTGTTTATTAAGGGAATTTACTAAATTGTTGTAAATATTAAACCATAGACCCTAAAACCTAAAACCTAAA
>APFE030798005.1:0-18492 GCA_000404065.3 Pinus taeda | reverse complement strand
TTGAATTTTCAATTGACCAAAGATTTCGCCAATTGGCCGTAGAGTTTGGCAGTTGACTGCAGACAGTGATAGTTGATCGCAGGCTTCTGATTCAAGGTTTTGGATTATTATCATTGTTGGGTTCATCTCATGGATATTGTTTAGTTGATTTTGCTGGATAGGTCTATGGTTGTTGATATGGATCATTGTACTCTCTTTTGTTGAATCATTCAATGACAATATAATAAGAAGAAGAATTTGAAAGGGCTTTCCCCATTGTGGGTTTTTCCTTGGTCTCCGACCAATCCTGTGTGAAAATTCAAGAATCCCACCTGAATCTACTACTACAGCAACTGACTAAACTTCTCCTATTTGTTAATAACTGAAACAAATTATTTCTTGCTTCCTACAACAAATATCGAAGCTAACACACTACAACCTACACCAATTAAATAATTTGCCCAAAGCAAGAACAGAACAATAGAGAAAAACCCACAAGTGACAGTATTTTTGGACGAATGTCCCTAGAAAAACCCAATGCGGGAAAACCGGTGCAGCAGCTCTGAGGGTTTTTATTATTATGCAATAGTTTCTGAATACAATTTTGGATGCCCTTCGAGCAATCCAATTACAGAGAAAATAAACTGGCATAAAAACTTAGTGAGATTACCTCACTCTACCCGGCAAGTCCCGGCTGTTCCGGCAGCTGAAACAATTGCCCCCAGTAGCCTTGCATAGGCCCTATGTCAGCCTCAAAAGGCTTTGCGTCAGCTCAACTGGGAAACGTTTGCCCTCTAGAGCAGTTTCCAACCCTCCCAGCTCAGAAATGTCAACTCCCTCAGCAAACTCGGACTTCTGCTGGAAGACTACGCGTTGCTTCTGCATGAGCCCTCCTTGCTCAGCGTCAAGCTCTGCGTGGGCCCTTCTGGCCCAGCGTCAATCCCTTCTGGGCCTACATTGCCTTCTCCTAGTGTCTCTCTGACTCTGTTGCTTATCTTGGGTCCTGGAGAAGATACTCCAACCCAACTATCCCTGCCCCTCACTACAATAGCCCACTATCGAAAATCTCCCAGCAACTCCTCTGCTCTGCTTCAAAAAATCGAACTTCTGAACTCTCTGTTTGTTTTTCCAAGCGACACTCAACCCTTCTTAAATAATCTCCTTGTTGACATTCAATGGCCCAAATTAGAAGTTTAACGATGGCTAAGATCATTTCTACTTAATCCTCGTCTTCTTCTAGAAGTTACACCCACAATTTATATTAATACCCTTTAATTATTTTAATTTCCTAAGTTTAGACTTAGGGTCCCTTTAAAAATAGTTAACTATTTTCATAAAACTATTTCTAGGTGGAAGTTCCCAAAACGTTTTCTGGGTTCTTTGGAATACAAGTGCCAAGCCTCCCTACAAAATTTGAGATTTAGAGCACATCCGATGCTACCAGAAATCAACACTCCCTCTTTGCGAGGAATGTGCTCTAGCAATGCCTCCCGCTGAAGCATCACCCTGTTTTGTAATATCTCCCTCTCCGCAACAGATGTCTGACATGTTGTCCACCAACCACAGCGCAAATGTTGCATCTGTATTGCTACTAACCTTGCCACTGTCAACACTGCATCTGTACTGCAACTCCCTCTGAAATTCTGCATTAGTGTTGTTGTCGACACTGCCACTGCACTGCAAACTGTTGTTGCTACTCCATCACCAACGGAAAAAACATCCCAAATTATTGTACTAATTGTGTTCAGTATGATACCACATGAATGTTGGAGCCTGACTACTACTAGTCTTTGCACTAACTCTCTAAATTTACTGCGTTGTTGATGACTACTGCTCTGTGCCATCTACACCGCTGCGAACTTTGCTTTGCGTTGCTCAGTCCTTGGCACTCCTAGCCACTGCAACTCTCTCTGACACTCTTTGGCACCATCCGACACTAGTCCATCCTACTACTTCTGATCTGGGCTCCCATAGCAAGGAATTGATCCAAGAGGTGGGCTCCTCAAGGATCCTTCCCATATGTAGCTCTTTCGAACTATAGCTCCAAATCAACCCATCTCCCTCCTGGAGTTATCTCGTTTGTCTTGGCGAACTCCTTGTTCTTCGCGGGCACAACCTTCGGATCATGCTTCTCATTCTTGTCCTTCATTCTGAGAGGACATTGAGTTGTGTAGTGACCCATCTCACCACACTTGAAGAACTTTATCTTCGAAACGTCCTTCTTATGTCTCTGCTGCTCCTGTTGCCTCTTCGATGCAAGGGATGCATTATCGTCCTTCTTGGGCTTCAACCCACTTTTGCTGCTTCTGTTAAGCTTACACTTGACCAAGTCTCTTCTCAGCTTCTCTTGCTTGAGAGCTGCCCACATCTCACATCCCAATTCGGCAAAATCGCCTTGCCCAAGATACTCTAGACCAAGACTTTCCACTCATATAAGATAGAATTGAGGGTCAGTCTAACCAACTCTGATTCTTGAGGTGTACACCCCACAACAAATAACTCATCACGGGTCTCCTAAAGCTTTGTGAGGAATGGATCCACATGCTCCCCCTTTTGCATCTAAGCAAATCTCAGCTTTTGCTCCAAGTAGATCTTCCGCTGCTTGGAAGATCCCTGATACAACGTAGACAATGCATCCCACATCTCCTTAGCAGTCCCTCCGCTAGCGATGTCATAGACCACATGATCCTTCACTCCGTCAAGGACCATTATTTTTGCCTTCGCCATTTCAACTCGTTACTTCTTCAACGGATCTGCATCTGCAAGCACAGCGACCACACTGCCGACATATGTCTTGAGGGCATGCTCATCTAGAAGGAATGACATTCTAGCCTTCTAGATGACATGGTTGGATGCTCCGTCCAACCTATCCTGATCCCTCAAGCCACTAGTTGCCATCAACGCCACAAAAGTCAAAAATCTCCTCTCTGGTTCTTATTGTTGCTGCTTAGCCAATAAGAAAACGAACTTCTTAGCGGGAAGTCTTATGAGGAAAAATTCCCTCAATCGTGCTTCTTCCTTCTCTTCTGATGTCTTTTTGCCCAGCAAAACGGCCTGCAAAAAAACTACGCCCCACCAGCTTCTCCTCACACTAAGGCTTCAACGTTGCTCCCTCTGCCACGGCAAGATCTCGATCTCGATATAGGCTTATGATTGCAGACATGGATGCCACTCGTTCAAATGAGGATGAGGAGGATGATCAAGACGATGATTCTAATGATGACATTGACAATTAGCACTTTTAGGCTTAGATGTAGTATTGTAGATTGTAGTATCATACTATCATATTATTTTGGACTATAAAGGCCTTTTAGAGCTTGCTTCTTGATGTTTTTTGGTTCAGCGATGTTTTCCACTAAGAATTATTTTGGTTATATGCATTATTACTTGTATAAATGAGAATTTTTGCATATTTGTGTATAAATGGTTTTGGACTCATATGGATGCACATGAATATATACGTTTTTCTTTAAAATATGATTTTTTTGTGTTTTTGGTAAACCAGTTTTTTTCTGGTTTTTTACCAGTTTCGGTCTAGTTCCAGTCGGTTTCCAATCCACAAGGTTTTTCAGTTCTGATAACATTGACCTATGGATCTGTATGGGGTTTGACCCTAACCCCACCCCTAGGTGTAGGTTGACCCAACCAAGATGGAGAGTAGTATATTGGCATAAGGATATATGCCAAGGCATGTAGTGGAACATTAAGTTTATTCCAACGTGTACACACACAATTGTGAATTAGTGTATACAAGTTGGGATCATCTTTCTGAACAATATCTTTTATTTGCCCCAACATGGTATCCATCTGCTCATACACCTCCCCAATCATTGGTTTATCTGTGTCAGCAAAACGAATCATGTTATAAATGGGGTTGGTGAATTCCAATACTTGTCTCACACGTGCCCAAAACAGACCATCAACAACGGTCTCCTCCACCTGTTCAAAACCTTGCTTGTCAGCTGCATTTGTAGCCATGTCCTTAATACCTGCCAGTGTGGACTTGATACATGCTAGCCAATGACTCTCTTACCCCCAAAAGGCACCTGAAGGTGAGGTAATAGCTAGCAAATCTAGTCTTCGCAATCTTCAACAGCTCCAATCTTGAGTGACTGTGGAAAAGACCATAGGTATTGCTATGATTTGTAATAAATTTTATCATTTGTTTGCCTCTCTTGTACAAATCACCAATCCATTTCTATTGTTGGTTTTTGTTCTTAATAATATCATACATCAAAAGGTTCATTGTGTGAACCAAACACCCAGACCAAAATATGTTGGGGTATTTATCCTCAATAATTGCTCTCGTTGCCTTACAATTAACAGCATTATCAGTGATGACTTGGATGACATTGTATGGCTCAATCTGTTCAATTGTTTCAAGTAATGGTTCTACAATGTTGATATTGGCCTTGAACTTCTCTGAGTAATCATATGCTAAAAGAAAGATGGCACCACTAACAGACATAGCAAGAACACTTATCAATGGTGACCTTTTACATTTGTCCATCCATCATATACAATGGACACCCCATGCTGAATCCAAGAATTTGTCATTCTACTCGAAGAATGTGATATTTTTGCTTTTTCATGATCAATTCCAACGGTTCTAGCCTTGTCATACCCAAGGTTCATATATCCTTTAGGGACACCATTTATGGCAGAAACCATTTCATGCCAATAAGGTGAGCAAAGAACATTGAATGGTATCCCACATGCATAGAGAAACCGGTAAATTTTTTAATCCACCTCATTCCTACATCCTTCGTCAAGGAAATCTGATATGGTTCTATGCCTCAAAGAGATATTTGTTCTTGTGCCTCCATATTCACTGCCATGGGAGAATGTTGAAGGAGTTCTTTGTGCATGTTGATGTGATTGTGAGCTATGTTAAAGAAACCCTTTGATTTTTTAGATTTGTATTGGGCTTCCTCCTCTTCCCTTATGTATTTGGCTCTATCTGTTGATGACACACTTGCACAAGTTTTGATTCCTATTGGTTTATCTTCATCCCATGGCCTTTTCCCAGAGAGGTGCCTTCTAGCACGGGTTTATGAACCTGTGTAAGTTTTGTTGCAATGAGATCATGCAAATTTAGTGGTTCCAGCCCCTTTCCCTCCTTCAAGCCTAGAAACATATTTCCACAATGGGGTTTGGTCTTGTTTAGTTTTTTGGGCCTCAGCATGTTCACTCTCTTCCTCCTCACCAAGGTACTCCTCTTCGGGGTTTTCATCAAATCCAATATAACCCACTTCTTCATCCTCTTCTTCATCATGATCAAACCTCCTTCTACTCTCCAACACCATAATAACCAAAAAAGGAACCAAGAAGAAGAAAATGCCAAGCCATATAACCATGATGTTTGAACTTTAAAGTTTTAAGTCTGAAAAAAATGGAGGAATGGGAATGGGAAATAGAGATTTTTTTTTTTTTTAACAATGAACATAAAAAAATGCGAGATTAGCGTGTAGATCCTACCTCTTTCGCCTTCAATCCCAAGCTCCAATCTCCCCTTGCAAGCTCCTCAATCTCCTCCAAGCTCCTCTCTCCAAGCTCCAAACTCTCTTGCTCTCCAATGGATGAAGTGAATATCGGGAGGGGAGAGGGTCTTTTTATCCTTTTCTCCCTCCCCTTTCCCTCCCTTTCCTCTGCCTCTCCATCATCAGTCGTCACCCCTCTCTCTTGGTTGTGTGGCCTTCTTTTTCAGCATCGGACGAGAGCGATTTTTAAGAGGGTAGCGATCGCTCCCTGACAGCTCCCCCTTTTAACAATCGCTCCTGAAGCATAGGGGACTGGCCAAGGAGCGACTGCTCCCAACCGCTCCCCTCATTGCTCCCAAAAAACCAGGGAGCGTTTTTTCTAAAGGGAGCGCACTCCCGACTAGCTCCTGAGCAGAGCACGAATTCGGAGCGGGGACGTGAAGGGGGGGGGGGGCGCTTCCCTGCAACCCTGATTGAGAAAGGACTTGGAGGTGTACAACCCAAGTTGCTTATGATGCAGGTGTTCTACCACATGACTATTAAGGATCATTGTTGGGAAGACCAGTGGGCAATAGGATGGGTTGAGATGTGCTCCCCTATGCGATAACTCCTATTGCTGAATATGGGGTGGAAGATATTTTGCTTCCCCATGAGGTTCTAGGTTGAGATTAAGCTCCCCGATATGGTTCCAAGTTGAGCAAGGCTCCTTGAGGATAAGCTCTCTGATGTTTCCCGTGTAATAGCATTGAGCTCCCCACTAGCAGTAATTCTGGGTGGTAGCAGTGGCTCCCAATGGATAGAGGGTGTTAGCTTAGGCTCCCCTCTGATATAAAATTCTTCTTTTAGATTCGATAATGTTCATCATATGAGTAGAGATAGTCAAGAGATGAGTAGAGATAAGCAACGACAACATTTGATGACTAGAGACTTGAGATTGGATATGATTTGATGATAGGATTATTGCGATAACTACATGATGCAGTTGGAATTTCTCCCTAGCTGAGAGGCACTGTTAATTTGGCAGCGCAATGACAAATTCCAATCATGTGACAAAATTCCTCTTTTTGAGAGGACCAATTTTGGCTATTGAAGCGCTCAATTTGGACAAGGGAAAGTGAATTTTTGAATTAAAACCCACATGTGCATATTAGATCAGGTTGACCCTAAAGAAAATTGGACACACTTGGAAGTCTATAAATATAAGTGACCTCAACCTCATTTGAACATCATCAGGAAGCATTCTTCTATTCTCTTCTTTGGTTTTAGCTAGCACAGGTCTGAGGCAGTTCGCAGACATTGGCTCGCACAGGTCCCAAATTGCAAGGGTCCAAAGCTCACACATGTGTCTAGAGTTTTGGGTCACAACCGCAAGCTTGTAACAGGAAATTCCCGGTCACAACCGCAGGCACGCAGGTTCATGTGTACAGTTGAAGGGTTTCGCCTGCATGCACATCACTCTTTGCGTGCGGTTGAGACCTAGGGTTTGAATTTTCAGTTGACTGAAGATTTCTCCAGTTGACCAAAGATTTCTCCAGTTGACTGAAGATTTCTCCAGTTGATCGCAGAGTTCAGCATTTGACCGCAGACAGTGACAGTTGATCGCAGGCTTCTGAATCAAGGTTTTGGATTACTAGCATTGTTGGGTTCATCTCATGGATAGTGTTTAGTTGATTTTGCTAGATAGGTCTATGGTTGTTGATATGGATCATTGTACTCTCTTTTGTTGAATCATTCAATGACAATCTAATAAGAAGAATAATTTGAAAGGGTTTTCCCCGTAGTGGGTTTTGCCCTAGTCTCCGACCAATCATGGTGTCTCTATGTCTGCATGTTTTTCTTCTATAGCTCCTTTATGTTCTACTGCATTGATGATGATGTTGTTCTTTCTATATAATTGCATATGTTGCTAAATAATGCTGTAAATATGAATAATGATATGATATTATGGGGTGAATTTAACGTGTAAATGAAGAAATGAAATTATCTAAAGCAAAGAACAATATAGCCCTAATAAAAAATTAACACTTGGGCCCTGGTTAAGTTGCCCAACCCATGATGAAACCACCTGCCAGTTACATATAAGATCCAATATGCTTCATCACCATCATGTACAATAATTCATTAGTGCATCTAAGTGAACCAAGCTTGTTAATCAAGGGCACAAATGAGACTTCATAATGGGCTTCTCTTCCAAATTTGGGGCTTTAAGCATGTAACAATGTTGCCTCCCTAGGTAGGAGTGGCTAATAAACAACTCTATTAGGTGTTCCCATCCCTTGAGAGGAAAGGCAGGTCCTAGGTACATCCTTCAATTGATAGGGTTCATGTGAATAATGATGAGGTGGATAGGTACACAAGGGTCTCAAAGCCAAATGCCATGGGTTCAAGGATAGTAATGACGAGGGATGTCCACATATTTAAGTGTATAGATGTAGGAGGGAGCAATCGTGGATACATGAGTTTCCCTGGCCTTTGTTTTTCCACCCTTCTTCATTTACCTTTTGCCTTTTCTTAATTTTTTTCTTTATATAACCGCTCGGGGGTCGAGGAGATGAGAGCATGTTGTGTATGATATAAGCAGTTATTACCCCCTTAAGATGGGGCAGTTCATCACCCACCAGGTGTTGGGATGTGCATGGGTTCCTTAATGATGTGAGGGCACTCATGGGGCCCTAAGAACTAGGGTGATGGCCATAATGAAGGGGTAGAGCTCATGTTTTGGCTTTTTTCCACACGCTAATATAATGTCCCGACCATCATTTGTGTTTTATAATATTCTTTTGTTTTGTTTCTTACTTGTGGCCATGATATGCTTTTAACCTTTTTTTCGCTACATCAACCTTCGAGGCAACATTTCCAGGGTCAACCCAAATATGTGGACAAAGGGAGGGGGTGTACTAGTGCCTTGTGCACCTAGCGGTCATGTGGACCTAGAGAGGGAAGATGATGAAATCGGGCTTGTAATATGTAGAGGGCGATGAAAAATGTGACACAGGAAAACGGGACCGCATTATCAAAATTGGGGTTTCCCAAGTGGTACCCTTCCTAAAGCTATAGGCCAATAGGAAGATCCCACAGGACTAGGATTGAGGATTAACCCCCCAATTCAGGTGAGGGAACAAGACTACAGTCAAAACCCGTCCTTCTTCCAAATCACCCAATAATCGATGCCCAAAGTGCCCAAAGAAAAACAAACATAAGCACCCAATTTAGGATTGGATGGCCTACCTTCAAACATACGCTCTCGACAAATGGGCGAGGGGACATATGACTGGCTCAGGGAGCAGAGATCAAATGGCATAATATATCAGCTACACTGGTGGTTGTCAAGGGTTGTTGGCTGCTGACTAAAGACAATTCTAGGAGAAAAAATCTCCTATGGGGTCACCCACTTTTGGTGGGTAACAAGGCCAATTGCCTTTCAATCCCCAAACTCATCCTCAACAACCACTTTCGACATTTCTTTACATCATCATCCTCTCTAGATCAATATTGAGTGCTTTTTGCTTTCATTACTCTAGCTTATCCATATCTCTTTAAGTACCTAGGTCCCGTACTTCACTTCCCATGTTTTTGTATTAGCTTTATTAGATTTACTAGCTAGGTCTTTCACAGTTAGTTATAAGCATAGATCTTCTAATTTTGGATCTTAATAGAAGTGGCTTTGCACTCCCAAATTGTACTTTAAATTCCAGAATGCACATTTTAAGTCTCATTGACCTACTTTTGTGATCATTTGTTGGACATTAATAAAACCATATTATCTTATTATCTTATCTATAAAAGTAGCAAGGAAGCATACCTTATAGAAGAAGCATATGCTCATTTAAGCATTGAAGACCATACCTTAGTTTGTTAAGGTTAATCCCCAATCATATCAAGACTAGTGAGTCCAAATGTCACTGTAGCATCTCCAAAGCAGAGGAAAGGAGAATTATATTTGTAGGTGTCGAAAATTGGCAGCTAAGGGATGAATTTCCTTGAATAAAATTTCATTTATGACTATTCTAGAGTGACTTTCTAAAAATAGAAATTCATTTCTATCATTGCAACCATAACTTTCCAAAATTTGTAACCTTGTTTCAATTGGTAATCATATATATATGATAGAAAATCACTTAACTTATCCTAATCAATCTCAATTGTTTAATTTCCATTTAATCATCAATATATATTTAAAATTATTATTATTATCTTTATGATACTATAATATTATTATTAAAATGAAATTCCATGTCACCTCTCTTACTCGGCACTAAATCATGCCACTTCACATCTCTCTCTCCTTGATGGTGAATCAAACTCTCTCCTTCAGTGATATGTTACTCTCTCTTCCTCTCTCTCTTTAATGCTCTTACACACCTCTTACACTCTTAAACACTTTAATGACTCATCATAAAAAATTCCTCTTACACCTCTTTAATGCATAGGTTACACTTCTCCTTAATGGCTCAAATTACTAAGGCATGCATACTCCCTCTTGATGGCATAAATTACTAAGGCATGCGTACTCCCTCTTGATGGAATGAGTTGCTAAAGCAAAGCATACCTCCTTGAAAGAAGAGTATGAACATGAGAAAGAGAGAGTTAGAGAGACTAGAGAAGGATTGTGAGAGAGAGAATCCTGAAGAGTAAGAGCAGATCTTGGTGAGCCAAAGTAATTTAGTGTTTGCATCAACTACAGCTATCAAAGATCTTCTTCAGATTTGGGTGAACTTCTTCTTTCTCTCATTGTATTATGTATCTTTACTGAACAATTGATTTCTAACAGAAGAAGAATCTGGTTGGGTATTCCCCTTGTGGGTTTTGCCCTGGTCATTGGACCTAAATTCTCGGTGTCTACTTGTGTTATTGGTTGTCTTCTATTTTGCATGTGGTTTATATGGTGTATGTTCTATCTACAATTGCTTAATTAATATTTCAGAAGAAAAAAGTTCTGGAATAAGTAATTATTGCAGCATAGAATGTCAAAATTTCAACAGCAGGGGCACAATTTGACTTTTGCAGCAAAGAGATTGAATATTATCAAATGATAAAAGGAAAATATTTCATGAGGATTTTAAAGGGAAATACTCTTTCATGAAATGTTTGTATTATCAATGATCATGCTATATATTGAAGCGATTACAACCCAGCAATCACAAGCATTCATGCAGATTTGCAAACCTTTTATGGAGGAAAATCACATGAACATTTGATTGCCACATAAGTGGTGGAAATCATAAGAACTTTAAATTATAGGCCAGATTAGGTCTCCCACTGCAGTGAAATAACAGGAAAATTAACAAAAGAAAGTTGTTAAAAGACGAGAAAACTTGTGGATGACTCCCCTTGGCAATATTGGATTAAGACATTATCCTATTGCAGAAGGAGACGGCATTAGCCAAGGAATCAATGCTACCTCTATATTTATGAAACATAACAAGTTAGAGGAGGTCAACATCAGAGCAGGATTAATTTTAAAGTAGACTGTGTTTGGTTCAATTTGATTTCACACAATCAGCCTCCAGAAGGCATATGCTTATATACAAAAGACATGATGCATTGTCTTTGACATTCATATTTAAAATTGCATGTTATTTCTCATATATTTCCTACTAGATGGTTACTCCACGATTTTGTTGGTGCAATCTGAGTCTAGGGAGGTTCAGCTTTCTTCTTGAATGTTTGGTTTATAGCTATTGCGGTAACTGAAAAAATTTAGTGGTCATTTATGGCTCTTTTACACTCTCAAGAGGTTAATCTTATGACAGAGTACATTCATCCATATGGTGATAAATTACGTTGTAGCATTAGGTATTGCAAACAAGCAATGCAACTTACAAGAAACAACAGATAGCTCACAGAACAGGGTGTTACTCAGACGGTTGCTATAGTGTATTACTAGAACAAATTGGTCACCTATGTTACAGTATCCATCCTCCCACCAATTTGGATCCATATATATCCCCATCTGGTATAGATACAGCTCAGATACATGTCCATTGTCCACTAAGAAATTTGAACACAAAAAGGGAAAAAACAATAAAAACCCTAAAACAAAAGTGGGCATCAGCTTTTCAAATACATCTAGGGCATTTATATATCCAAAATTTAGCAAATATCCTTGATAGCCTTGATTATGATATAGTTGTAGATAGTACATATACATTCCTGGATAGTCCATGGTTAAAAATATGAAGAGGTCACCAGCTCACTCAATAGCTAACCAATTGGTTAATCGTTATACTCAGTTTTGAACATCAGTATATAAATTTCTATAGGCTTAAAAATTATGATTTCAAGGATTAAAAAAATTCTGTTGTTTACAATAGCTGAATTCATAATAATCTATCCATTAACTGCAACATGTTTGGCCTCCCAAATATAAGATTTTGCTTCAACATTGCATTCGTGAATGCTATTCCTGCACATTTTTTAATATGGTTGTCTATTCTTATTCCATAGTGGTAATTAATAAGATATGCTACTAATTATCTGCATTCTACAATGTAGCTTCATAGCAACAATGTAACTTGCAATGAATTCTGCATATTTATAGGAGCTGATGAGGACATGTATCTTCTGAACAAGGTTAGCGGAGTGCAGGAAGTTTGCTGAGCATCTTTTCTAGGTGAATGTAAATTTCTCGACACTCAGAGGACTTGCTTTATGACTTGAAGGAACTAGATGCTTCTGACAGTAAATGAATGCACTGCATTCCAGTCAAGGTTTTGAGTATCAAGCATGCACAATATGGTGGAAACTTACATGATCAGGCAACAAAAGATACAATACTGTGGTTGTGGGTTTACATTTGGGATCATGGGCTTTTTCATCTGGTTGCAACTTGTGCCAGCTTTAGAGGGCTCATTGAATACATTTTTAACAGAATACTAAGACTTGTGACAGAAGAAAGCAGGTTCAGGGCAACTTGATGCGTAAAGCTATAGGCTGTGATGAAATGTTAACAAAGTACAATAGAGGTGCAGGTTTGCAGCCAAGTTGTTCTACACTACATGTCTCAAAAAATCGTTGAGAGACAAATTATACTTCTATTTCTATCTAGAATTACTTCTGGTCTATCCTTTTGTTCATAACAACATTCAAAAATGAAAAGAACAAAGAGCCAGACTATACTACAGTACATGTTGTGAAAAGTATTGAGGGACAATACACTTCTCTTTCTATCTAGATCTCCTTCCATTCTATCCTTTTCTTAGCAACAAAATTAAAAAAAATGAAAAGAACAAAGAGAGAAACTATTTATACCACACATCATGTTGCGGGTGTATGTCAATGTTCCAGCTGGTGACAGGAACTTTGACACTTCTCCCTCAAAACCCCACTCAACAACAGGTGCTGCTTCCTCAATCCCATATCCACTTGTCCATGTAACTGCCATCTGTATATAATGATTATTGAGTTATTGGAGCAAAGAGAAAGAAAAAAAAATAGCCTTGTAAAAGCCCAAAATTTTACCTTCAACCAAGTAAATTCGATGCCTGGTTTTGGAAAAGTAAATTCTTTTCAAAATTGGCACTAAATATCTCATACTAGATGCTTATTACTTCAAAGCATGAAACTTAACCTCAATTTTAATATAGAATTGAAAACAAATTGAAATCGTTTTTAGTTGGTAGCTTTAATAAGAGATGATGAAGAGAATCTGTATCCATGTTATAGAATTTGCCAAAACAGGCTGCTGTAACTAGAGATCTTCTGTATTTGCTCATTTACTTGAGATGCATTCCCTGAATATACTATAAATTAAATGCTAGGCATGTTTCCCAGGGAAACCCAGAAAAGATTCAGTATCTTCAAATGATGTCAATAATATTTCCTTAAAAGTAACTTTATAAACAAAAGCAATAATAAAAAATCTACTATAAGAAACTACCAGTATTTTATCATTAATTAGGCTCCAGCATGGTCAAAAAGTGCATTAAACAAATGTATCTTTAACACAAACTATGTCATACAGTCCAAGGGGATACTCAATTAATAGCTTGTAGCATATTTGTAGAGTATGTCAAAAATCATGTCTAAGACCCAAATTCTGCTTTTCTTAATTGCCTATACAAAAACAATAGTTATTGTTCTTTTCTACAATGTTTCTTGAATATCATCGAAGATCAATCTGCATATGGATTTTGTTGTCTCACATCTGTTTATTCTTTGGCACTTCCTTTCTGAATATTTGGTGGCATGGCACCTTAAATGGTTGTTGACAATTTCCTGAGTTACTACCAAAGAAAAACACTGATGAGGCAGGAACACAGCGAAGAGACATGGAATATTTTGCAAACTCAGGATTTATTTGTTCACTCATTTATATTCTCTGGAACTTGCGTTCTGAATATTTGGTGCATTGCATATAGTGAGTCTTGTTGAAGAAAAGTGTAACTAGGTTCAGTATTTGTCAATATAATTTTGATCTTTCTACTCATCAAGGAAAAAAAATATTATTTTTATAAATTATATGAATGAGTTTCTTGTTCATTCCATAGATCTAGGAAAGTCAAAGAGTCAAAATAGTTTCTTGTTCATTCCATAGATCTAGGAAAGTCAAAGAGTCAAAATTATGTTAAAGAGCTCTTCTTGAGCATTTATGTAATGTACATGGGTCAACCTAGTGTCAAGTAGCCCTCCAAGACAAGAACCATCCTTCAAAGAAGAAGACCACAAGCAAAACAATGAAGAAAACATCATGTCGGCCTCAAAATATGTATATTAATGTAATGCCGGCTCATATAAAAGACACAACGATTCACCTGGACACGTCGGCTAATTATGGAGGACGAACTACTATGAATACCCAACTAGGGTATCCGCAAAACTGCATAAAAAGAATCTCGGATGGGTGCAGGACAGAATCTCGGATGACACAGTGGGTGCAAGAGAAACAGAACCTTGGACAAGACTCTGTAATCTCGGATAAGTTCAGATAGCTCGGACAAGAGTACAGTGGACAGTATTCAGATGGATAAGGTGTTAAAGGTATCTCAGAGAAGGAGCAGTATAACACCTCGGGTGGGAGAAGGGTCTTGTCTCGACTCTCAGCATACATATGAAGAGGAGTCAAGGAGAGACATTCTTTATCTCGGCCTACTCTACACAGTCTTGGCATAATCATAAGGAGAAAGATTACCGTGATCTCACAATAGTAAACTCTGTCTCATGAACACAGTCATAACCTCGGCATAATTGCAGTCATGATCCTAATGAAGACAAAGTCAAGACAGTGACGAAGAAGGTGTAGTCATCATGCAGCAGTGATCTAGCTGAAGAAACAGTCATGGCACAACAATGATGATGATGATCTCAGCAGAGACAAAGAAAAGGATTGGTGTCTTGGTCTTGGAGTGGCATAGTAGGTCAAGGGTCACGGTCTTGGTATTCGTCAATTGGAATCTCTATAAGAAGAATTACATGCGGGTTTTCCTCTCCAAGAGGGAGAGTTTTTGGCCCTGGCAAAATGCCAACTTCTTGAGTTCTTGTCTCTTTCTTTTTGGTAGCAGTTTGATGAAGTAAACACTCTCACTAATAATAAGAAGAAGATCAAGCTAAGATAAATTGTAAAAGAACTTCACAAATTATCAAGTCTAGAAGAATCTTACTAACGCTAACTGCCCCAGATTCTTCAACAAGTCTTACATAGCTGTCTATACTATTTTTGTGTAACTATTAAAGAAGGCACTGATGAGTAGCAACAACTAGGGAAAGAGACGTATGGAGTATTTAGGAAACTATCAATGAGAGATATTCCAAGCATTTTTTAAGCATTTGCAGGTTGAAGAAAGACAGTTGCTAATGAAGAGCTAAGTAAGACTGCCGATAAAAGTTGTGACCTAATTATTTTATATAGAATGAGACTGCTCTGCTTTTACAAGAAAGCCATCATAAATACACTAGTACCATGCAAGAATATTTCCATAATTGAAGCACAACAGTAAAGAAGAGTGTTTCTCTACTTCACGATGCTCAAAGATCCATGTAATGCACTATATATGCCCTTGCATCAGATATAAAATGAGAGTAAAGTTGAAAATAAGTTAGTGGGTATATATAGTACTACCCTGCCTTTAGGCACCCTAAATGAAGACAGCTGTATGGGTTTAGGCCCCCAATATGGGATATTGCTAACATGGAGCCATAATGTGAATGCTCACAATAAGACTGGGCAGGCTTGGAGGCTCAAAAGCATACAACGGGTACTTTCTAAGAGTAACGTGGCATCTTTTTCTTTTATCAAAATCTTCAATAATAATTTTAAATACCAGATCAACTACTTGTACATTATGTTCTCTCCGTTCATAATAACATGGCTGTAACATTCAAAGAGAAACGCTTTGGAAGAAGTCATCTAGAAATTATCTATCCTATGAAGAAACAAATCTCACAAAGTTTATATACTTAAAAGTAGTTATTTTTGTCAACAGTGCTCCAAGCTTGGGTTATATGTGATCTTTAATGCAGTAAAATTTTATACAGAGTCACAGACAACATTTATCATGACCAATATATATACTGGTTATCCTCCAATGTCTTTATTTAATTTCCAGGAAGCCATTAACTTGTTAGAATGTTGTATGCATGCTTCCTGTTACACCTTGTTACCCCTCAGTTTCACTTTAGTAGTACCTCATTTTCTTTGCTAGATATGTTCCAGCATATGAGCAGATCCTGTGCCTATCTTGATGATGTCAAAGCCCAGAGTACCGTTCTCAGATGTAATATCATGATGATTTGAATTATTGTATCATGATCAGCCAAAAGTGTGACCATTGTATCTTATGTATTGTACTAAAGCATGCTTAGTGATATATGTAAAATGTTTTTTCATGTAGGTGGTTGCTCTAGATTCTTTTTTGTTTGTCATGATCCATCATCTTAGTCCCCATATCAAGATAGTCTCTGCCGTTACGGCTCATACTAACCATCACATCAAGGTCATTTATGGCCAAGGTGGGTGTGCAGCGTCTTGGAGTAAGTCTACTAGGACTCATGACTTATGGAACCCCTAGGGTTTTTTTACTTTACCCTTATGTAAAAGTATTGCTCACGTATCGTAAAGGTTGTTATGCCTTGAAAGCACACTTATCTTATGTCTAAGCATGGATATCCTTATGCATTTGTCATGCTTTGGCCTAGCTGGTCATATCCCTAGCACTTTGGGGAATCATGACATGTCACTATCATGTTAGGTTGCTTTACATATTTTCATACGAAGGCACGACTCTCAAGGCACCTTCACAGGTCCCAAAGTAGTTCACAATGCCCTAGGCACTTTCATGCTACTCTTCATGTACTTGGACCACCCATGCCATGCCACATCACAAAACTTGGAATGTTCAGCCTATTCACACACTTGAAGGCACATGTCACATAGTTTGAAGAGATGTCTACCTTGGAGAATGCATTACTTAGTCGTTAGGGCTTCTATTTGGCACATGTGGACCTTCTTGGGCCTCTCTTGACTTCCAAATGTTGTTGCCATGGTTTAAAGATGAGATATGCTTTGGAAACCTCCCATTTGACAATTGGAGCTGATTTTAGGTGAGTCGTCCCTTCATTGAGCCTCCCTTGTGCCCCACTTGCACATATTCCTCATTTTGACCATAGACGTTGGAATATCTTGTGGATCCTTCTTCACTAGAGAGGAATATTGAGAAGTTTATCTTGCATTATGGAGGGACATTGGACTCCCTTGACTTCACCTTGTGGGATGCCACCCTCTCTTGGTGTAATATTGTACATGTGGCACGTCTACTTTTGTATTTTATGTATTATTTGACTTTGTCTTCATAGTTAGTTGGAAGACAAGTCTTATTATGAGATCTCCTAGGCTATATCCAAAGGAGATGAAAATATTATTGTAATAAGAGGGTTGTTAAAACCTTCTCTATAAAAGAGGTTCCCCCTCTCATTTTTATTTGTGAATGATCGGCTACTAAGAATGCTAATTCATTAATTATCTACCTTTTGAGCTGTTTGGCATCAATTCTTGAAGTTTTGTATCTTGGTTTATATCTTGGTGCATAAAAGCTTATTGTGAATACTCAAGTTTTATACAAGCTAGTGAGATCGATCGTTGAAGGGTAAAGTCTACCACTTGGAAGTAAAGCACTTTGTGGTAACTGGTCTCCTTCGTCCTTTGTTAATTTGGTAAGCATTAAACCCCTTTCTTGGTTTATCTATTTTAGGAACGGTGGCAAGGGTATTCATTACATTTATCAAACTATAGTTGATCTTGTTGGTAAAAGTGCTCCCTTGAGGACCCATTCTTGTAGGGCTTTAGTCTTCATTTTTTATCTTAACTAGATAGGATACTATTGTGTCCTTTGGCCCTGGTCTCCTCGCCCTAATCCTTAGATAAATAGACCACTTGTCTTCTCCCATCAACCAACAAAAATTAGAAAATACCAAAATCCTAAGATAGATTGCTTTCCTAGTCTAGTATTAAGTTAATTGCCTATTTCAATTTCTTTACTAGCTTACGTTAGGATTTTAATATTTTATGATTTATCCTAAATCTTTATTCTTAAAACTGTAAGAAGCAAATCAGCTCCAAGGATGTGTATTTAAAGTTTATTTTTCATTCCTTGGGTTGTTTTCATTGCTTATCCAAATCTAGGAATTGCACATAAAAGAATAAAAATCAGATTTAGATAAACCCTAAGTCTAGGTTTAGTGCATCTGAAGAATATCTTATTATGAAACCAGCTCACAAAAAGATAGATAAGATAGATCAACGCCTTAGAATTCAGCCTCTTCGAGGGGGCAACATCCTTTATATTACACAAATGAATGATTCTTTGATGATTCAAATGACAAAACCTCCTGTCTATATATAGAAGTCTAAGGAGTCACAATATAACCCAGTCGACCTAACAATAATAATATAAAGGCACAAAAATAACAATAGAGTAATTCTATGGGGCATAGTAATAACAATATGGGGATGATAGGGGCATAACAATATTAATAAGGGATACAAATACAATAGTAATGGGGTAATCACTAGTATTATAGGGACCTAACATGCCCCTCT
>APFE030797993.1:4388-31109 GCA_000404065.3 Pinus taeda | reverse complement strand
CCTTCTCTAATGAATCAGGTTCCCAAAGGCGAACATCATGTTGGATATTATCCTTTAAAGTCCCTATGAACACATCAATCCTATGGTCCTCTGGAATATTTTTTACCCTTATGTTCAATTTTTGGAACTCCTCAATGTGCTCCATTATTGAACCCTTTTGTTTGAGACTTATCAATTGACTAAAAAAAGTGTTGCTTTTTGTATCGTCATAATGTGCTGTCAATTCTTCCATAAAAATTTGCCAAGTGATAATTTGTTTACAAGAGCAAAGCCATTGATACCGTACAAACTGATTTGGTTCTAAATATAAAGTTGCAATACGTACCCTTTGTGTGTTTTGCACATTATTGAGATCGAAAAATTGCTTGATCTGTAATATCGATATTGTGGGGTCCTTGCCATCAAACTTCCTCATATCGATTTTTGGAATATGGTGGCTCTTCAATCCCACATTAGAGTCTATGAAATCATGATTAACATTTCTTTTGTTCGCATCATGAGTTTCCTTTACTACCCTTTCACCATTAGTAAGTATTTCTTGTAGAAATTTTGTCAAATCTGTCTTCAAATCTGCCATGTCTGTCTTCAAATCTATCTTCAAGTCATCCATCTTAGTTTCCATGCCCTTTATCTTAGATTCCACGCCATTTATCTTAGCTTCTGTTAGCTTTTGTGAGAGTGAAATTTGTTGCACTTGGTCTTGTAATTTTGATATATCATGTAGCATTTCTTCCTTTTCTTCATGAATCATGGTAGAGCTTTCAGGCTTCTTACTAAGTGTTTGCATTTTCTTTCCTTGGGGCATCAGTTACTGATAATAATGCTCTACTATGCCCTTTTAATTCTTTCAAAATAATTTTTCAAACCAAGCTTAAGAAAAAATTTAAAAAAATCTACACACCTTTTTTCACTTTATAGGAGCTCGATATTGCCTCTGATGTGTCTCTATACTTTTGGATCATCTAGTTCTGAAATTGAGACCTGAAGTAGCCCTCTATTTCCTCTTTCCAATGCCTCCAGTCTGATCCAAATTGGATTCTCTAAGGAAGTGTTATGCGAAATCTCCCACAATGACTTGATTATAGACTAGTTCAGTAGAGCAAACTTGTACAATGTGCCGTGAGTCATTGTTTCAACGTTTGGCTCTGAAAAATATATACAAGAAACTACAATCCGTCCTATTTCTATACCTTCTTATGAAATTTCAATCCGATGCTCAGAGAGAAAGTTACGACGATTTCCCCCAGGTCACCGGTTTGGAATGTAATTGAGGAGTCTGCAAAAAGACCAAATTCTTCAAATCATATCTCCACAAATATAGCGGGAAAAGCTCTAAAGTTTGGACCCAATGTTCAGCGCGATGTCTTCTCAAGTGGGGTTTTTTTTTTTTAGCTTCTGAAACATCGCAGAAAAGAAGTTATAGCGAAAATGCCACGGTGACCTATTTGGAGCAGCGAAACCTTAGAATCCAAAACTCTGATACCAAATGGTATCAAACCCGCTCACAAAAATAGAGAAAAGATAGATCAATGCCTTAGAATTCAGCCTCTTCGAGGGGGCAACCTCCTTTACATTACATAAATTAACAATTCTTGGATGATTCAAATGACAAAACCTCCTTTCTATATATAGGAGTCTAAGGAGTACGATATAACGCAACCGACCTAACAATAATAATATAAAGCCACAAAAATAACAATAGAGGATTTCTATGGGGCACAGTAATAACAATATGGGGAAAATAGGGGCACAACAATATTAATAAGGGATACAACTACAATAGTAATGGGGTAATCACTAGTATTATAGGGACCCAACAAAATCCATGAACCACTCCTCACACTAGGCACACAAATCTACTTTTAATGCACAATTCTGTGGTCAAGGAAATGCACTATAGTTTTAAACATACAAACAATAGAAAAAGGAGGTCGATTCACATAATAATAGTTGGGCTATTCATGTAGGAATGTTGCGCTACGCTTTACAATACTCCATTAGGATACAATTTCCTTCGAAATAGGAACGAAATAAAAAAGAGAGCAAGGAACCACTAAAATAGGACTTGAACCAAAAATAATGAGATTCAGATGGTGTGCTTCTCACAGAAAAAACATTGAGTTTCCATGGCGTTCAAACTGCATGCCTTCTTAGCTGGGAAACAACCCACGCTCAATCACCCATAGGTTCAACATCACAAACACATGTTGCAGAATGTTGGCTCTACACATAGATCGTTCTAGCTCATTCTAGCTCTGATATCCGGCTCAAGCTCTCTAGCTAAAATGCATTTGGCAACCTCTCCCAACAATGTTCGATCATTCAACAAACTGAAATAAAAACACACTACTATATAACAATAATAAACTCTCAAAGCAAATATGTATACTCTCCATTTCCCTTGGAGAGGGAGCCGCGAAGGCCTAGGCCCAAACACGCTCTGATACCAAGTTCAATTCCTATATTTCACTCAAAATTCTATTATTCACATCAAATAATAATACAATATAAACACAAAAAACAATGTCCCGAAATAGGTAATCTATCTTGGACATATAATATCTTGGTTGAGTGAATATCTCAACCACACACCAATCTAGGAAGATTAGTTGGAGAGAATCTCTCAACCAACTAGACTTCAGCAAACTCCCAAATGCTAGGAACAAACTCCTATGCTTAGGAAGCATCACAACTAAGACAAGTAAGACTAATATTTTTCTAATACACTTAATTTAAAATTTATAAAAAAAATGAGTAACATACTCAAATTTTCGTGATGCTCTAATTCACTTAAAAATGGGTTTGTTACAAATGCACTATGTATATCTAGAACATTTTAGTAGTTTTACTTATAATAGATAGTAGTAATATTGAAGGTAGTAAACTTGATACTCCAAAAATGGTGGATATGAACCAATTTTGTATGGTTGAAGTTAATTCTTCATTATTTATATAAAAATAATAGGTATTCAAAAATGTAAAAGAATAACGCTGATAATTGTTTGTGAGTATAGAGGATTTAAATCATCTTAGTATCATTTGTCAGTATATCCTTTCCAGGGCCTACGGTTGTGACAATGTTACTGTCAGAAAAGATTGGAAGAGGACTATTCGTTGTTGCTGTGGGTGTATGAGGGTGACTAATTTCAAAATGATATAGAATTCAAGCATAGTCAGACATGAATCATAGGTAGGTTTTTTAAATTGGAAACCAGTTCCGCTATAATTTGATTGTCCCAACGTTTCATTTTCCAGGTTGCTAGAATCTAAATGGTTGTGCGGTATGGATGCGTACTGATAGAAAGCATGCGGATAGGTTTGAAGAAATCTCTTTTCGTTATCATGAAGTTGAAGAAAAGGTCCTTGAAATGGATGAAAAATTGTCGGCGTTATCTGAAGCAATTGAAGACTCTTCAAGGTCCTGACACTTTATTGGGGAGACACCGAATGAAATTGTATCTGCGACCTTTTAATTTTTGTTGGTAGAAAGCGTTAATTGTTTTTTACTATGATGTTAGTTTTATCTTAAGCCAACATATTGAGGAACATTGTACAATAAACGTACTGCTACAGTGTTTTTTCTTACGAATGACATATGTTATCAAAGCAGAAAGAGAAGACTATTTGTAGGATATTTTTACTAGTAAGCAGTTTTCGGTTTATGCTTGACAATGGAGCAGAGAAATTTGATCCTCTCGAATGCCAAGGCATAATGACATTTAGATTTTATTTATAAATTCGATTTTTAAGTTTCATGTATATAAATTTATATGACTAAATAATATGAAAAATTATTAGATTAATTTTATTTGAAAAAAGGATTAACTTTTAGTTAAATTAAGGTAAATTGCAATGCCATTTTTATATTATAAACACTATTATATAACAACAACAATCTAGTTTGTAGGATTAAGTAATTCTTTAAATGTAAATATTTGATTGTTATGATTTAGAAAAATGGGGAACTTTATTCGATTTTTATTTTTTAAATTATAACTCTGTTCTTCTCGTTCTTTTAAATACATTATTTTTTTTTTTTTTTTTTTTATTTATTTATATTTATATTTGTTATTTGTATTTCAAATATTTTTTTTAATTAAGTAATTTAAAGTTTAAGTTTATATGGAGTTGGAATAAATGGATGATAGAGTGTGAGTTAAGATACTCTTAAATGTTAAGTCATTGATTCTAATTCCTTATCTTATTTAGTATTTTTTCTTAATATCACTATGAGTATCCTCAACCACTTACTTATTATATTATATATATAATATATAAAATAAAATTAAACTAACAATTGTACGAGATGTTGCAAAGGAAACACCACAATGCATAAATTCCAGAAGAATCGTGCCATATAAAAAATCATTGAAGATAAAAAATTAGTAAACAAAATGCCATTCAAAGCTAGAAGATAAATATAAATCACTTACATTATGCTAAATTGACAGATTCTATAACCTTTCCAACATAGATTGCCTCTTAATCTTCAAAAATGGTCTTTCAAGTTCCAATACCAAATATTTGATAGATTTTGAAAAAATATAGATAGTAGATGTCATCAAATAAGCCAACTAAAATAATATTAATTCTTGAAAAATATGATGGCTATGTTTCCAAATCTAAATTTGCATCACAACCTCACAAATTTAAGACATCACCGCATATTAGATGAAAAGGAGTGAGACATCCACTCCCAATTATTCATAATTTTGGGCATAAAATATGAAACTTTGATAAAAAAACTCTAATGTAGTGCAATTTATGATGCTCAATATCTCCAATGTTTCATCTCAGATTATCATCTTTGAAATATTAAAGAAACATTTTGAATTGCACTGACACTAACAACAAAGTATTTCAGTCTTTTGCATTGCCCTCTCAATCGTACACGGTTTACATCTCTGCGTGGCCAAAATTTTAATTTGTATTATAACTTCTTATATATCATTGACAATCACAACACACCATTGTCATAGTTTCCATGGTGAAGAACCCCCTACATGGTTGAAGACATTGACTATTCACATAATCCAATAAACCATCAACCACCTATAACTTACGAACTAAAAACTACCCAACAAAAATTAATTTAAAAAATTAATAACGTACAATTTTTATTTTAACATAAGATTATTTGTATTTTTATTTTTATTTCAAATTTACCTTAACCGTTCAACAAAAAATGATAACAGAAAAAACATCATTTTTTTTTTTTAACATAGGGTTAGTTTTATTTATTTTATTTTATGATCACCTCTCATTGGTTCTGAATTGATGAGGATTTTTATGACAAAATTATTTCTTTCTAACAAATAGTTATCCCTTTTCCAATAATTTTGTAAATTATTTTATGCTGATGGGGAGTATTGTCATATGTGTAACATTCACAATACTTCAATTTTAAACTACCTTTTTGTCATATTTTTTCATAAAGAAACCCCATTGTATGCAATATAGAATATTAGTATTTTTGTCACCCTCACTAATCCACACATATCTAGTTTTAAGGTGTCATTCATTATCTTCGTTGTTAGGAAGACCATATCTCTCTTGCTCCAGTTTTCAAAGAGTGGTTATTCCATATATTTATCATGTTATTGATTTGTTCAATATTCTAGATCCTTATGTGATGATCTACATATCCAAATTCCATAGTTGGAATGTATAGTCTTGATATGCCATTAAATTGTTAGAAGGGGGGGATATGTTGACTTTCAGAATACTGAAGAGGATTCCAAACATGAGCTAAATTAAGTAATTGCGACAATTAAGTGGATTATACACTAGGATCCCAGGAAACACATTGAAACAAAAATATTGAAAATCAGATAATGCCAATGAAAATATCATTGTGATCAGAACATTTATGCCCACCAATTTCCATTGGTATATAAAAGCAAAGGGAACATAAGTTATCAATGAATGAATTCGGTTAAATAAAAAGGGCTCCAATCCATCGTTTGAGACTCTTTTCATACAAAAGCATTTGATGCATATGACTGGTTAACAAATGTTGATATCTCAATGTAAATTTCTTCACATATACCAGTTCAGGTATGCTTCCAAGCAATTGCCAACATGGAAGAAAAACCTTCATGATAAGTGAGATTTATTTTTTAGTTCAGTTATTTCTTGTTTCCCATTCGCTTCATCCTATGGCAATCATGAATTATATTCAGTTGTTTGTGTTTCAATGTCTTCGTCCTCTAGTATTACATCAAAGTGCATGAATGAATGCTTTTAAGTAATGGAATTTTCAGAGTTTCAATTCATTATGCGAAAATTTCTCATATGATGATATTATCTATGATTATACTATGCTTATTATAGTTATGATATTATTTAAATGTGAAAACTCACAATTTTATAACACAATTTTTCTTTTTGAATGTTGAGATTCATTATATTGAATTTTGTAAATTTATTAGTGTAAAATGAAAACATATTACTAAATGGTCTAAGGATGGTGAGTCATTAATGAAGGATTATAAATGAAAGCTACATATGTAAGAGAAAACAAGATATTACATGGCACCCTGATTTTCATTACATGCACATTAAAAACTTATTTCTAAAAAATCATTATTAAAAGCGTTTCTAGACCTTAGTTTTTTGGGATCTAAAAAACCCCTTTAAACATTCAAAATAATAAAGATTGGATTTTAGTTCTACCAACAAAATTGAGTGGCACTTTTAGATGGTACGTTAACCAACCCAACCTAATGGATACCAGAGAGGAAGTATATTATCTCCTTTCATAAAAAAATGCAAAACAAGTACTATACACATCATAATACTTTAATTTTGAAAATAAAAACACATATTTTTAATATAATAAATTTTTATTTTTTACAATTGCATTTCACAATAAGTTTCATAAATATCTTAAAATTATTAATATGCATTTAAACTTTTTTATATTCAAAATATTAGCCGGGACTACATTGGATACAACATTTTTTTATGTGCATATATAATATATGCAGTTATATTTAAATTTTTTAACACTTCAAATAATACAATTGCAATTATGTCTTAAGGTTTCAAGTGGTTAAATGAAATTATTAACTATATTAAGTGTATAAACTAAATTAAAATAAACAAATTAAATTTAATATGAACAAATATAATCTTATTCACTCAAGCTTAGACAGACAATAAAGTTTTCTAATGCAAATTCTAATAATGTTTTGCTTACAAGAATCAAACTCTTTTCTCTTTTGACAAAGCAAATTCAACTCACCAATCGACTCATTCTTGTGATGCTTGGGAAGGGTAACGAAACAAAATGTAAATTTTCATTGATTGATATAATCTTTTAAACCTATCTTTAAGCATGTTAATGCAAATAAAAATGTAAATTCTCCAACTTAAATAATTTAAACATTTTAATTGAAAACATGAATGCAGAAATTGAAGAAAATGAAATGGAATTGAAATAAAATATAAATGTATCGTGAAGGAAATGGAATAAATAATTTATGAGAATGAATTGAAGAAATGTTAAACTTAATGTGAACAATTAAATGTAAATAGAAATGTAAATCTAAATGAAAATATTTCGATGTAATTTGTCATTGACATTAATTTGTGTAAACATGTTTAAATGCAAACTTATATGTAAACATTTCAATATAAATAGTGAATTTAAATGTAAATATTTAAATGTAAACTATATAAACTTAAATTTTGAACATTCAACATAAACAATGTAAACTTAAATTTAAACAATTTTCCAATATAAACTATGTAAACCATCTACGTAAACTCACATGTAAATGTAAATCTAAATGTTTCATTATAACATTGTTATAAACTTAACTTTCATTGGAAACAGTTAGTCTAAACCCAAACGTAAATCTAAGTGCAATTTTTTTTAATGTCAATGCTGCAATTGAAAACATAAATGCTTTAAACGTGTAAATGTTAACAATGAGAATTATTTACAAATACATTAATCATATTATCAATGTGTATGAGAATGTTTGAAGTTATTGAAATTCAAAAGTGAAAGTATTTAAAGCTTAATAAAACTAAGGTATCAATGCAAAATTGAATTTATGTTGAAACAAGGCAGGCTGTGTGGCAGCTAGTCCCTGCCTTTAGCAAGCCAGCCAGCCATTAGCCATTGTTTTGCTTTGTAGACAAAGCTTTCAATCGAAGCAGTGTGGCAGCGAGAAGATGTCAAACAGCAGCAGCGATGAGGTTGAAGTAGCACCCGTTTTAGCACTAGTACAATCGAATAGGAATAAGCATACGTAGCTTCGATAGGAGCAGGAGATCCAGAGCAAGTAGCTTATCCAGTAGCACTATATCCGACAGAAGTAGATCGTAGCAGTGTGGCAGCGAGAAGATGTCAAACCGCAGCAGCGACCAGGTTGAAGTAGCACCCGTTTTAGCACTAGTACAATCGAATAGGAATAAGCATACATAGCTTCGATAGGAGCAGGAGATCCAGAGCAAGTAGCTTATCCAGTACCAGTATATCCAGTAGAAGTAGATCCAGTTCTAGATGCAGAGGGGAGGCAGTTGATGTTCTAGCCGACCTTGCGACCCGCGGGATTCAGTTGCGATCCGTTAACACCCATGAACCACAGCGATGAAATAGCAGAGTTTAGAGAGATAGATTCACATGTGAAAGAAAACTCATGCTCAGAGTATTTTGAGATGGGGCACCGCTGAGCCTGTTACGTTCAAGCCGGACGCGCCACAGTGTCCATTGGGAACATTATTATTTCTAGAAATAACAAACTGCACTACACAGAGCACAAGCATCACAGCAATAGCCAACTTCCTGAATTGACCAGATTGAAGTAGCACCCATTTTAGCACTAGTACAATCAAATAGGAATAAGCATACGTAGCTTCGATAGGAGCAAAAGATCCAGAGCAAGTAGCTTATCCAGTACCAGTATATCCGACAAAAGTAGATCCAGTTCTAGATGCAGAGGCAGTTGATCCAACCCTGTTCAAATCAAATTCTCGCCGACCTTACGGCCCGCCGGATTCAGCTGCGATCCATTAACACCCATGAACCACAGCGATGAAATAGCAGAGTTTAGAGAGATATGCACTTCCGTACCGACATTCATGAATTGGCATTCAATGGCATGTGGTCAAATGCAGTGATAAACTAGAAAGGTTCCTAGTTTCCCAGTGCAAAGAAACAAATCATGGCTTTAGGGCCTAATATATTAGAAATGTTTTTAGGTTTCCAAGCGTGAAGAAACAATTCATGGTTCATACATATATTTCGTACATATATTTTATATCACTGCTAACTTTATGCGCAAACATCATAATTTTAAAATCACTAAATTATTAAGAGAACCTTCGTGGAAACCATTAATTTCGCTGATGTTTCAAGTTTTTTTTTATATGAGGTTATTGGATTTTGCAATTGTGATTCTCGCCATGCCCTAGATGGGTTTCCCAGTGACGAGGCCAGAAAGCAGGATATGGAATACCTGAAAAGCATTTATTGAGAAACATGCATCTAATCAACCTAGCATCATGTAAATGTAATTATAGTAGTATAGAGTTTATGTGGGCTCCATTTCTAGTTCAGCAGAGCATCGATCACGCAAAGAAGAGAATTATACATCTGGACTCTGTTGGGAAGAATGGGATTTACTGGAAAGGAGTTGATGTCCTAATTTTCGAGTCATCACATTGGTGGACTCATGACAACGGAGAATCGTAATCACGATATTTCACTTTTCAATTTATTAACTCAAAATTTTTAAACACATTTTTTCATGACTTTCTGATAACTTTGTGGTCAATTTAGTAGTGGGAAAGTAGTAATTATTAGTGGTTATCTATTGATATAGAAGTTATTTATTGATATAGATATAGGTCAGTAATTTATAAGATGAAAAGTTATTGCTAATTGTTATTTGGTATTTTCTTAGTGTATGGTGACTCGTCATTAAAGAAAAATTACGTAATTAAGAATTACTTTACCAATAATTCTTAAAAAGCCTAGACTTTCAGGAATTTTGGGTTAATAGTTGATGGTTTCTTAAAGATATTCACTCTAAATAAATGAGGATGCAGGTATTCATATAAATATTTTTCAATATGAATTTATTTTATATCTCTATATCATTTATATATCTTCAATATAAACATTAACTACTATACAACAAAGTGAATAAAGCATGTCATTAATCCTTAGACAAAGGGTCCACGAATTTAATAAGCCCCAATGCTGCACAGATGGCGACACAACGACTTTCATCATTAGATCTCCTTCATTAGGGAATGATTTCGAGAACGATCCACAATTTATGAAATTAAAAGTAATGATGAACATTTTTTTCCTCATTATATCTTCATTAGGGATTAGGGATTGATTTGGAAAGTGCCCCAATATTTGTGAAAATAAGTAGAGTGACGAATAAAATTGTAAACCAATCATTGTTGAAAATGTGTAATCAGCGCTATAAATCTCCTGTATCAAGATGAAACCGTAAGCAAATTTTTTTATAAGTTAGAAGAACTTGGTCGAATGGGCTTATGCATTACCACCAGCTCAAGCATATCGCATGAGCGAAACGTGGTGCAGGACAACCGTGTCGTGGCGTCGAATGCTCCCTTGTCGTCGGTTCCACTTGCAGGCTGGCCTAAGTCATCGTCTTCTTCGCCGTCCTTCTCTACATGCAACAGCACAGGGTTGCCTCGCAATGGAAATATCTCATCCAATTTCCAAAGGGAGTTGCAAGTTCCTAGTATAGCTACTGCGATTGTTATAAGGAATAGTGGCAGAACTATTCAGAGCGCGGTCACTCTAAGAAGGCCATGCAACTGCTTTTCCACCTTCTACTTCGGTTGGTCCATTTTCTTGCCACGATCCTCTCTGCGCCTCTTCATATTTCACCGACTTCAAAATACGTAGGTAGCAACATTGAAGCTCAAGAATAGCATATAAAGCAATGTATATTAACTAATATATATTTGTCTGCAATGAACCTGAAATAGTATTATGACTATAATGTATCAAGTAAACCAGAGATAGAATTATAGTTAATATAGACTCTCAGGATTGTAGTCTAGATAGTCGACATTGTTTCTGTTCTTGATAAAGAAAGTAATTCTGTTCTTGATAAACAAAATAATTCTGGTGTCTGCAATAAGCCTGTACGCAAGGTACTAATAAGGGGCTTCACATATTGTATGAATATTTACTCGTTTCATGTGCTTTCCCTTCTTACAACGTGTCTAAAAAAATTGCAGGTTGAGTGAACTAGATAAGTCATAATAAAATTAGGGATAAATTGAAATCTACAGTAAAATGAAGCATGCCTCACTTCTAGCTATAAATGGTAGAAAACTATTCGGAGCGCGGTCACTCTGAGAAGGCCGTGCAACTGCTTTTCCACCTTCTACTTCGGCTGGTCCATTTTCTTGCCACGATCCTCTCTGCGCCTCTGCATATTTCACCGACTTCAAAATACGCAAGTAGCAACATTGAAGTTGAAGAATAGCATAAATGAAATGGAAGGCAAGAACTATGAGGTGCTGCTGTCAACGTTTTCATCTCTTAACACTTTTTGCATTTTTTTTCTAATTCTTGGTCATATAGGTGTTACAGGCTCTCTCGTGCCTGAAAATAAAGAGATTCTTATGAAACGCCATGTAATTGACGAGGCACCAAACAAGAAGTTCAAAAATATATATCCACTCTCATAAATCTAATTAGCTTATATTATTAAACCAATGTATATTAACTAATATATATTTGTTTGCAATGAACCTGAAATAATATTATGACTATAATGTATCAAGTAAACCAGAGACGGAATTATAGTTAATATAGACTCTCAGGATTGTAGTCTAGATAGTCGACACTATTTCTGTTCTTAATAAACAAAATAATTCTGGTGTCTGCAATAAGCTTGTACACAAGGTACTAATAAGGGGCTTCACATATTGTATGAATATTTACTCATTTCATGTGCTTTCCCTTCTTACAACGTGTCTAAAAAAATTGCAGGTTGAGTGAACTAGATAAGTCATAATAAAATTAGGGATAAATCGAAATCTTCACAGTTCTAAGAGATAATAATTTTGTGCAGTAGACATTGCTGCGGTGCCCTTCTATCAACGCATTGGCTCTCAGCACAAACGGCTCCATTCTGTACTCCGGAGTTTGTGATCGTTCCATCATTCTCTAGCGAAGGGAGGGTAGCGCACAACACAAGACGAGGTTCAACAAGCGTATAGCAACCTGAGCATAGATGTACGGGAACCACAACAGGTAGATAATCTGTTGCCTGCAAAATACCATGTCTTAAAAGATGTCAATAGAAACATTTAATAGCATGATATGAAACTGGACAAAAATAGAAAATTAATTAGCAAAGTGTCTTACCAAATAATGCGTACAGGAGGTAAAAAAAATTACAATCGTGTGAACTTCCTCCCTGATAATGAGATGGCTGCTCTCGCCCTGCGCCTGGTGCCTAGTTCATCTGGTGAGTTCTCTACCTATTAATTAGCAAAGTGTCTTACCAAATAATGCGTACAGGAGGTAAAAAAATTACAATCGTGTGAACTTCCTCCCTGATAATGAGATGGCCGCTCTCGCCCTACGCATGGTGCCTGGTTCATCCGGTGAGTTCTCTACCTATTCAAGTGAATGAATCTGAATTTTATTGTAGTTCTTTAAGCAAACAAATATTAACATTGTTAATTCAAAGTGTAGAGGAAAGTTGGCACCTGTTAGATGTGGTGGTAGGCGTACATGTAACCGTGGTACATGTGGTGGCAAGGGTACATATATGCGGTGGCAGGGGTACATATGCTGTTGTATTTTAGCTACTTCACCATACATTTTCTTAACATTAAATGTTGGAGATTAATGCTAAGGATGAAGATAGCATTAATTCATCAAGCTTTCGAATTGCTCTAATTACTTGTACTTCTACCCATTGTTTCCTAACGTTTGAGCCTGTATACCTCGTTTTGAGGCCAAATAAGATGAAAATTGTTTTGATTGGTTAAAAGCGAAGGAAAATATAAAATATTGGATCGGGTCATGTGACATCTGAAGAAACTTTGGTTTAAGTTCAGTTTAAGTTCAAATAAATTTATTGATTGCTGTGCCAAACTAATGCCATCGACCCAAACCGATTACTATAGTCCCTGCCAGCCCGGAGGGCAGAGACTAATAATATAAAGTTGTACTATATTATGGTTGTGAAGCTTATGTTGTGACAATTAAAAAAAATCAAAATATAGAAGGTATGTAATTTATGTCTAGTAGCCTTGAGTTGGCTTTTATGTGTGAGTTTTTGTCCTATACTTTATAAAACTTTATTTTCCTATAGTTTCAATGACAGAGTCTCCAAACCAGATTAATTAAATGCTTTGAAATTATTACTTTTATGGCAAGGTTATAAATACATTTAAAGTTATAAATATGAAAAAAATGCAGTCTTAATACATTAAGCATTCACAATATGTTATAAATGTCTAAAATAAATTTGATAAAAATATATATAGTAATATTACGAATATAAAATTAATATTAAAAAATGATATAAAAATGCAAAAACAATATAAATTCTCAAAGTAGTAAATTTAACTATAAATATTTTAAATAAATTTAAATGTAAAGATTTTCTTGATAATAATTAATGTAAATCCAAATTTGATACTCATCATCATTTGAAGTAGGAATTTATATTATATAGATTATTAGTAGAATGATCTAATGTATCACATGATCTAATGTAAGATGTGGACTAAGATAGTAATCTAGATTTAAACAGGAAATCAAAAAATTACAGATATAACCATAAATACAAAGATGCAGTAGAAATAACACTTGATTTCATTAATATCAAATACTGAAACATGCTTACAAACATAACGGAAATAAGACTAGCTCGGGTGAAGGTAGCTTATCTCTAAGAAGAGATGTGGCAGCTACATGCTTCTGAACTGTGTTACAATGAGTCTCAAATGCCTATTTATTATTGGGAAACAATGGAAGACCCTAAACATCCAAAAATCTAACCCTAGGAGATGAAGCACTAAACTATGGAACTTGTTTGGGTAAATTGGTACATCAGTTTCTCGAGATCGTAACTTTGGCATATGATCTCTGTTTGACGTGCACAATACCTCATTAGAAATATCTATTCGAGGACTACAATGTCTAAATGGCCAAAATTGGTCTATAACTAATGTTGGTCCTAGTTTTCCCAAAAAAGTTAATTAGGGCCTTAAAACAGCTCTGAAAGTTCACAACTTGAAAAGCTACCAAAAATAGTAAATTGTGCGATAAATAAGGAAACTCAAAAAACTAAAAGAAAAATTGGTGTAGATATAAGTGGAATAGGTGGGTGGCCTACCAATATCCACCTGGATTAGATACAAAGTAGATACTACATAGGGAGTGATACATAGTTTGGCAAGGAGTAAATAAATTCGTAAATACAATTTATTAATTATTTAATTTTTTTATGTCATGTACTACCAATCCAAATCCCAATTCCCTGTGAGTTGTTTACCCCACTTGATTAGTCATTAATCCCATTGTCTATATGGTGATGCCCATCAAAGGTCTTTCTCTCATGTGTTTCACCTTGGGTTATGTTACTGGGTTGGTAGCTCCAGTCCATTAGCTTTCAACTGTAGTGGCAGCAGGAGAGGGATATATTTTGTCCACATCAATGGTTTACGTTTCCTATTTATTTTCATGAAAACTCCGTCTAAACTTTGTATTGCGCAAAGCTAGAGGATCTAAGTATCTTTAGTTTTGGTGCTATACTAATTAAATAATCAAGCTTTGGTTATCGATATGTTTTCTTCGAGGGGTGAAATAATTATTAACAAAACCATCCACCAGATTTACTCCATAAATATGTGTTATGTGTAGCGATATATTTGGTCCAAATCAATGGTTTTCCTTTCCTATTTCTTTTCATGAAAAGTCCCTATAAACTTTACATTGGACAAAGTTTGTGGAAGATCTAAGTATCTTTTGTTTTGGTGCTAAACTAACTCTATAATCAAGACTTTGCTATCAATATGTTTTCTTCGTGGGGTGAAATAAATCTTAACAAACCCATCTACAAGATTAACTCCGTAAATATATGTTATTTAGGTAAGTTATAGAGGTAAATTTGCACATATTTGTTTGTATGTGAATTAAATATCAAACCACCAAAACCTTGCAAGTTAAAAATATAAGTTGATTACAAAGTTCAATGATTTATCCCTTTCCTATATTCATATAACTATAAGAGCATTCCATTATAAATGTTGAACATATAACACATCAATAAATGTTGAATATTCAGAACATGACGCTAAAATTAATACACATGAGTAAAGAATATTTGTAGAATTGTGAAGGGATTTACACTCTGGACATAGTGCTAAATTGGATCAACCATCCATGTGCTTATGATCATACTTTAATTGCTTTAATATCCCAACCCATAAAACAATAGAAATTAATGTGCACCCCAAAGGCCAAAGGGTAGCTCCAAAAATCTTCATCTCCCAAGCACATCAAAATTAAGCAAAAATTTGGAAAAAGCACATGGTTTTGAGTTCTTGATTACGAGAAATACTTGTGAACTATGAGTCAATCATATAAAAAAAGTGGAGAAACGATTGGCCACTAAAGTTTAGTGAAAAACATGCATGAGAAAGCGATGTGTTCTTGATAAGCATTAGTCTGCCCCTCCATAGTCTTCTCCTAGATATATATTTTGGTGATCACTAACAAATTGTAATTATATAATGCCCTGCAATTAAAGTTCACCATATATTCCAATGTTCAATGTGAATGTCTAATTTGGTGCGTCTATGCTTCCTTTGGTTCACAAGAAATTGTAATTGCTAGGAAGTACACCCAAATGTGAGGAGAATATATACAGTCTAGTTCTATAAATCAAAAAATTATTTCAACATAAATGTTATAACCAAGGATTTATTTTCTATTTTGCAAGATTATAGGGAAAAATAATTGATGAGTGGATGTCCAAGCATCTAAAAGAAAAATTCGATAGTTGATTAGCTTTAAAAAGAGTATACTTTTAGAAGAGATTCTAAATGATAGCTAGGAATCTCCATCTCTGATAAGATTTGGTTGCTGATTTCCATCACTACCATAAGGATCTAGTTGGTACATTCTCAATGATGTTGTATTTTCTTTGTTGGACCACTAGATATACCATTTATAGGGACTTTAGGGGTAGGAAACCACCATTTATCTTCTTGTCGTTCAGAAGGCGACCTCACAAGAGCATAGGCATCATCATTTACATATTCCAACAAAATTCCTTGGTGGGTTATAATTATTTTAAAGATAAACAAGTTGAATGGTTACATAAATCAAGATTTGGTTAACAGTTAAAATAATTGGATATAAGGGTCGAAGAACTCTCAATTGTCTAACAATAGATCTAGTTGTGCATAAGAGTGCAAAGTGGCAATTAGGGGAGTTCTTGTGAAAGGGGAATGCCTTAAAATATTTAATCCACATTTTTATTTTAAGTAAAATATTTAATGTAAATACCTCGATTCAAAGTCTCCATTGCACTCATCCCTCATACTCATAGTCAATCAAATAACAATCACTTTATCCAAAGCTATTCACATCTATAGAAAAAATATCGCTCTTGTATACAATTTGAAAATATCAAAAAAATTAATTTTAATGAAATAATAACATTTCCATTTTAAATAAATTGTTTAAATTAAATATCTCAATTTAAAATATCTCTTATTCTCATCCCTCATATTCATGGTCAATCAAATAACAATCACTTTACCCAAACCTATTTAGATTTGTAAAACAATATGGTTCTTCGAGTACAATTTAAAATGTCTATCATACTTTCTTTTACTTTTTCTTTTCCATTAAAAAATACAAATATTTAACTAACCATAATATAAATATTTAATTAAATACTCATTATGAGCACAATTGGAAAACAATAATTTCCTAAACGATGGACAATTTTTTTATTTTTATAGGAATAAGACAAGAGCTTTACGTTTGAATTGAATATTATTTATATTTCCATATTATGTTCTTTCTTGAATATGCATTAGCCACATTTAACTTCATCCTCGAGCGTAACTGTAAAGATACTTTATTATTTATGGATGATATAATGAAGATGAGAATAGAAAGTATCAATAATTGTTAAAATATAATGTAATCCATAATTGAAAGACAGATGGAAGTAAAGGGATTCGATGCGATTTTGGTTTGTTGTGATGATTCAGGGTTTATTTTTTTTTCATGCCCAATCTATGCAGGACAATATTCAACTATAACCTAGTCATTCTATATATCACCTCCATCAGATGAGGCAAACATTAGGATTTTATCTTTGCATGTTCTTAGGACATGGGTGCTCACATTGGTAAAATCAACACAAAAAAGCTAAGGTAAGCACATGATGAGACACAGTTGCAAAACAGATAGAAGAAATAATAGCTAAAATCACCATTGAAAAATAAGAAACATAGGAGAAATTATAAACATCATAATTATTGGATATATCACAAGAGACTAATTTTTTTTTCAAACACACTATGCACATTCAAGGGTCACAATAGAAGCCAATGTAAATGCGATTGGATAGGGCCCCTACAACCAAGATACTAAATCGTATAAGTGCCAACCAAGATAGAAACGTTTATGTAGAAATCAAAACCTTTATTCAAGTTGGGGATGAGAACAAAGTAAAATCTCATAGAGTCTTTCTAAGTAGAAATCAAAACCTTTCTTCAAGTTAGGTTGAGAACAAAGTAAAATCTCATACTCTAACTTAATGAAAATGTTCAGGAGTCTAGATAGAGGAACATATAGAGATATGGTTCTTGTGTATGAGTTGAAATAGATGTTTTTCATGTGCCATAGTATTACAATCCCAATATATTTGTAATTTTTTTATTATCAATGGAAATTTCGTTTTCTCTTTTCTTTTGAAAAAACTCAATCAACATGTATCAGAGAGACATAAAATTTCTATTATTAAATTGCAATTGAATGGGTGAATTCAACCTTCATAAATTGGATTATTATTAATATTATTACTTAAGATTACTTGTCATTAATCTTATTCTCATTAATGACTTAAATATTACAAGTTGATAGATAATATGGCTCACACCTAGAAGTTCTTGTGTTTCTTTTTCTTTTTATGATAGAACATCGATTATGCCCCCAAACTATTTTTATTTGTGTTGATTAATCGACCCTTCCTGTGTCTTACTCATAACCTAAATATGAAAGAACTCCATTGGTAAACTCCATCATTCTGCCTAGTTTTGGTGCTACTTAAATGAATGCTTCCTATATCTTGCATGTGCCTTGAATATGAAAGAACTCCATTCATAAACTCCATAATTTTTCCTAGTTCACCATTAATGCATGCTTATAATAACATATTTTTGTCCCTGTTGTTCCCTTTCTTTGCCGAAACTTCCATGGAGAGATGTTCATCGGTTATCATTACTATTTGAAATATCAATAAGTTGAACATTTACACAAATCAAGATTTGGCTGATAGTTAAAACAATGTGATATAAGTGTGGAAGAACTCTCAATCATCAAACAATGGACCTAATGGTGTAGAAGATTGCAAAGTGACAACTCGGGGAGTTCAACTCAAAGGGAAATGCCTTACGACATTATTAAATTTTATTATATAATAATGATAATGTAATTTTGTTTATGGATTATGTGTAAGTATTTGACTCCTAAAATTTAAAATGCAGAAAATATAATCCACTTTAAATTTAAATTTATAACATTTTAATAATGTATAATAATTATAAAATTAATTAGTATCTTCGTCTCGTCTTTTAAATACATTATTTTAAATCTTATTTTTATTTTTTTTCCTTTCAATATTCTTTTCTCGTTGATCATATGCATTATTTGTGTCTCAATCGCCTTTTTCTAATATGTTTGAATTAAAGTCGAAGTAAATTTTACTATTCATCTTAAAATGAGTGGTAAAGAAAATGTTGTCAAAGTATGAGTGCGACCTTGACAAACCCACCATTGATACTTTATAGGATTTTAAAGTAGACTTCATATTAGTGCTATCTACAATTTCACAGAAATATGGCCTTTGGTGCATTGAGTTTTACTTTTTGTTGCATGTTACTGTCTGTTTGAGTACTAACCCTCCATCAACCTCCAAAATTCCACTAGGAATTCCTTTGGTAGGAGTCTCACTGTTTCTATCGTGAAAGCTAACTCAAGAATTGTTGTTGGCCATTCGAGCAGCTAATTCTTTAAGTTGTACAAGTGCAAGATGTGCATGATAATTCTATTGATGACCTCTATTTAGCCATCGATTTGGGGGTGGACGGTTGTGGAATTAGTGATCTTGGTATCTAACAATGACTATTGGTTTGACCAAAATGCACTTAGAAGCCGATTGTCCTTATATGAGATAATGGACTGTGGAACCCCAAAGTGTACCCATAATCGTTCAAAGAAGAGTTGGACAATGGATTCTATTGAGATACTTATCTTGCAAGCTGTTAGAATGGCCATCTTAGAGAATTTGTCAATGACCATGGAAACACAATCATTGCTATACTTGGTAGAAGGAAGGCCCGACATGGAATCCATGGAGATGGATTCCCAGGGTTGTCCAAGTGTAGGCAAGGGAGTATACAAACCTTGTTTCTTTATTTTAGGTTTGTAAATGAAGAAGACAAGGACAGATATGATGTACTTCTCGACATCTTGTTGAAGGTTTGTCCAATAAAAATACTTCTGTAGCATCGCCACTATCTTCTCTACCTAAAAATGTCCAATGACCCAAGTGTAGTGCACCTCCCAAATCATCTTGGTATGCTCACTTGAAGGAACAGAAAGGTGTAACAAGTGGCATAACAATGTGTCCTAGAGGTGAAATTTTGGAGCTTTCTTACCTTCCAGGAGCATCACGTATGTGGTGTCGAATTTTGGATCACTCTTGTAAATATGTGGTCATTATGAAGTCTCATGTCCACAAGAGTTGAAGAAAGTCATTAGTGCTTTCACTGATGGTTGGCTGAGGCAGTCTACAACATTATTGATGTTGCCCTTCTTGTACTTGATGGTCAAATGGAATTGTTGTTCGTATGTGGACCATTTTTTATGGCGATCATTTTACAACTTTCCTTATATCTGTATGAATTACAAGGCTTGGTGGTATGTTTGGATGACCATTTCCTTCCCCATAATATAATGTGTCTATTGTCGATAAACCTGCATAAGAAATACATATCTTTGTCATAGGTAGGATACTTTTGGACTGTGTTTGAGAGTGTCTCACTAAGATATGCCACTAAATGTCCATGTTTAGTAAGAACTACCTCGATAGCGTAGTGAGAGGCATCTGTCTCAATCTCAAATGGTTGCAACAGATCAAGTAATGTGAGCCGTGGTGGAGAGTAGAGGCGATGCTTCAACTCAAAAAACACCTTTTGTTGGGATTTAGACCAGAAGATCTTTTATTTTGCTCTAGCCATAGTGACTTTATTTAAATTCCAAGTGTTATGAGAGAAACCCAACATGAACCTATGGTAGAAATTGGAAAGACCCAAAATGTTGTGTAGCTCCTTTAGAGTGGTTTCGGCTAGCCAATATTGAATAAATTTTATATTGGTTGGGTTCACATGCACACCCTACTCATCAATGATGTACCCCAAATATTGAACCTAGATCATTCAAAAAGTTCATTTCTCCGAATTGTCACACACCTTGTTTTGTAGTAGAGGTTGGAGGACCTGCCAACTATGGTGTAGGTTCTCTTCTTAACTCTAGCTAAAGATTAGAATGTCATCCAAATCACTAGCATGAATGAGGTGGTCAAGGGATGCAAGATTTCATCCATTAGCCTCATGAAGGTTGCGGGGGAATTCATTAACCCTAAAGGAATGCCCAACCATTAGAAAAGGCCCTCCTTGAATTTGAAGGAAACTTTCCACACATCAGAGGGTTTGATTGGAACCTGGCGATATCTAGACTTCAGATAAATCTTGTTGAAATATTTGGGCCCCTTGAGTTGGTCCAGAAGGTCATGAATATGTGGGATTGAATACCTATTAAAGACAATGATCTTATTAAGTGCTCGATAGTCAATACAAAGTCTCCAAGTGCCATATTTCTTCTATACCAACATGATTAGGCTCCCACAAGGTGATGAAATTGGCATGACATGACCTTTATCCAAAAACTCCTGAATCTACCACTTAATTTCATCATTCTCTAGAACAGAGCATTAGTAAATTGGTTCGTTGGGTAGTGGTGTGCTTGGGCTCAGATCGATGGAGTGCTTGACCTGAGAGTGCATAGGTGCCCCTGTGGGCGAGGTGAATATGTCCCTGTACTCGTTCGCAACCTTGTCCATTTTATGTTGTTGTGTGGAGGAAACATATATCTGGAGGCTATGGATGTGGCCACGGTCTTTTTCTTGCGATGAGGGAGAATCACAAGTAATGCAAATTTCCCTATCTAGGAAATGATATTATTGCATTGCTTCACAAAGATCAAGGAGATGGTAGTAGCTGGTGTGACCTCCGGTTTCTTGTATAACTTATTTCCTAAAGAAATAATAACAATGTGAGGCCTAGAATCATACACAACATGACACTTCCACAAGTATGGTTGGCCTAATAATACATCACAAACTTCAAGAGGAGCAACATCACACAATACATCATCCGTGAAGGGCTTGGTGTTGTACAGAAGGTCACACTACTAGATGACGCAGAGATCTCTCCCTTAGTGATGCCACCTTGTGGTGTATGAATTCAAGTGTGGTGTGGTCAATAAGCCCACCCACTTCATGGCCTTTACTAAAATGAGGTTCTTTTGGATTCTGTTATCGACAATGAATTATAGTGGAGAACTCTTCACCCATATCTATGAGTGAAAGACCCACTCGCCCTCCCATGGATCTTCAAGCTCAATCTTCTGGATCTTGGTGGTGGAAACAATGACATTAGGCTACTTTGGTATTTCACTCCCCTTTTTGGTTTCTTATTGAGAGTTAGAATATGCATGTGACTCGGAAGCTTCAACTTAGCCACCAGTGACTACTTGGCTTGACATGCACTTGTGTTGTGAGTGGGGATTTTATGGAACTCACACCATTTTCCTGTGTCCTTCTATATCTTTGTGGTGTTTTTATTTGCTTATAGATTTGGTGGTTTTTCATGGTTTTCCCTACCTTGGCTTTGTCCTTTATTTTTCAGTTTAGGGGTTCCTTTCCCATGTTGTAGATTCACAGATTCAAAGTCTCGGTTCTTCTATTTAAATTTCTCCTCAATATTGATAGTGTATCAATAGACGACGCCAAGAAAGGTTATTTCTAGGAACTCCATATTAGAATCCTTGATACCTGATTTCGTGTGAAGGGTATGAAAGATACTTTTGAACTCAAGCATGTCTTGATCCCTTTCCTACTGCAACATGGTCTACTTTTTGTCTTCATCTTCATACCTCACGATAGGGTAATCTTGTTCCTTAATGGCATATTGGAAATAATTCCAAGTGGGTGTGGCTGAAATTAGTGAGGGTTCCCTCTCATCCTTTTGTTCACGATAGGTTTCTCACTAGTCCTTGACATGGGGGGAAGCTTTGAAGAGTGAAAAAGTTATCTTTTCCCGATTGGAAAAGTTGTGTACTGAAAAATATCATTCCAATAAATTTAACCATCTTTCTATGGCTTTTGCATCTATATGGCCTTGAAATATGAGAATGTCAAAGTTGACTTGTACCTTAAAGGGAGTGGCATCTTCAGAGTGGTTGCTAGATGAAGATGTGTTACATGTCGGTAGCTACCGAAGGATCTGAGAAAATTTATCCATCATCGTGTTCCTTTGTTGCTCGAGGGCTTCCTCGAGAAATATTTTGAAAGTATCTCATGCTTCCTCTTCTTTATTTTCTTCTGCCATGGGAGGCTATCAAGGTTTGTGAGGCAGGTCTTGCAAAGGTTCAACCATTCGATCCCAAACTAATTATACCCTGACCTTATTGGGGACATGTAAAGAAAACTATAGAAAGAGTAGGCCACTCTGATACCATTAGTCCAAACTTATGCAACAATGCAACAAAATACATATATAACAAGTAGAATTGAAAGATGCTTACAAGCAAAATGAAAATAAACTAGCTGAGTGATGGTAGATTGTCTTTGAGAAGAGATGTGGAGTCTACATGCCTCTCAACTGTATTACAATGAGGTGAAGGGCCTTTATTATTTAATAACAAGGGGAAACCCTAAACAACCAAAAACTGGACCCTATGAGATGGAACACAAATATTTTATGGGCCCCATTGGGGTCAGCTAGGCAACAAACTTCCATGGGTCATAACTTCGTCATATGATCTATGTTTTAAATGTACGATACCTTGTTAGAAATATCTATATGAGTACTAGAGGATTTGCAGTAGGCCTTTTCCTTCAACTATGGGCTTGTTGTAGAACTCAAAAAGATGTCGTTTAGGGTGTCTAAACAAGTCTGGAAGTTTACGGCCCGAAAAAATGCTAAAAATAGTAAATTGTGCTATAATTAAGGAAACTCATGAAACCAACTAGAGGTCTAGGTGAAATATGTAGGTGGCCACTAATATCCACTTCGATCACCTTCACACTCTAACATTCTCAAATTCAAAAAATAAAGTTTCCCATTTTTCTAAATCATTGTAATCAAATCTTTACCTTTAAAAAATTACTTACCCTACAAATTGGATCATTGCTATTATATAATAAAGTTTATAATATAATAATGAAATTGCAGTTTAGCCTTTTTTACTAGAGTTGATCCTTTTTTCAAGTAAAAGTAATCTAATCAATTTGCATTTTAGCTTCTTTTTTTTTTAACTAGAGTTGATCCTTTTTTCAAATAAAAGTAATCTAATCAATTTTCTTACTATTTAGTCATATAAATTTATATACATAAAATAAAATTTATAAATAAAATCTAAATGTCATTATGCCTTGGCATTCGAGAGGATCAAATTGCCCTGCTCCATTATCAAGCATAAACTGAAAACTATATACTAGTAAAAAGATCCTACAAATAGTCTTCTCTCTCTATGTTGACAACATATGTCATTCATGAGAAAAAACATCTTAGCAGTATGTTTATTGTACATTGTTCCTCAAATATGTTGTGTTGAACCTCTTGGTGATCGAGCGCCATGGGTGATTGACCATTGGGTGTTTCCTAGCCAAGGAGGTGTGAGATTTGAATGCCATGGAAGCTCGATGTTTATTGCATGAGAAGCACGCCACTTGAATCCGACTGTTTCTCGTTAGGGCCCTGTTTTAGTGGTTCCTTGCTGTTATTTTCTATTTCAGTCCTGCTTAGGAGGAGATTTCTAAGAATTATAACCTGATGGAGCATTGTAAAGCGTAGTGCAACATACCTACATGAACAAGCCGATTGTTGTTGTGTGAATCGGCAGCCTCTTTTTTATTGTTTGTATGTTTAAAACTATAGTGCATTTCATTGACTATGGAGTTGTAACACTACAAACGTCTAGACCACATAAGTATTAAGAGTCAGTTTGTGTGCCCAGTGTGAGTGGTGGTTCGTGGATTTTGTGAGAGGCTGAGTGGTGTAAAGTCATGTATTGTTGTTGCTAGCCGAGTCGAGGGATGACAATGGTGTGGTTCCGCGAGAGTCCTACATTTTGGAAATTCGAATTCTCCTCAACTGAAATCAACATTGTGATTATCCGAGCTCTTATTTTTGAGAGAAATGCCGTACAAACTAGTGCGGAGGACAATGCAATGAGAAAAACAATTTGTTTATGATTGATCCCACGGTGTGTGAATGCTCGAGGAATCAAGCATTTTCTCTTATTTGGTGGGCTTAGTATATCTAGCTCTACAATATTGGTGGATATATGTGCAATAGGTGGGTGGCCTGTTACACAATGTTGGCTCTACACACAGATGGTTCTCGCTCTGATTTGTGTATCGATCTCTTTAGCTAGAATGCATTTGGCGGCCTCTCCCAACAACGTTCAATCATTCAAGAAACTCAAATAAAAACACATTACTACATAATGATAATACACTCTCAAAGAAAATATATATAAGCTAGGCCAAGGCCTTATTGGTTCTGATACCATATTAAGTTTCCATAATTCACTCAAAATTTTATTATTCACATCAAATAACTATGTTTCCAGATAATTAATTTATCTTGGACATACAATGAGTGAATATCTCAATCACACCAATCTAGAAAGCTTAGTAATTGGAGAGAATCTCTCAACCAATTAGATCTCAACAAACCATCTAATACTAGGAACAAACTCCTGTGCTTGAAATAAGAGAAATAAGAATTATATTTTCTAAATAAGCTTAAATCAAAATTCATAAAATGTTTTCCAACAAACATTTTTGTTAGATGGGTTTGTTACTATGCACTATTTAGATTTGGAATATTTGAGTGATTTTAGTTATAATAGATAGTAGTAATATTGAAGGTATTAAATTTGGTACACCATTAATGGTGGATTTGAACAATTTTGTATGGTTGAAGTCAATTCTTCATTATTTATATAAAAATAATAGCTATACATACATGTAAGAGAATAAAGCTGATAATTGTTTGTGAGTGCATAGGATTTACTTCTATCTTAGTATCATTTGTGAGTATATTCTTTCCCGAGCCTATGGTTGTGACAATGTTACTGTGAGAAAAGATTGGAAGAGGACTGTTTGTTGTTGCTGTGGGTGTATGAGGGTAACTAGTGACAATGTTACTGTGAGAAAAGATTGGAAGAGGGCTGCTCATTGTTTCTGTCGGTGTATGAGGGTAACTAGTTTGAAAATGATATAGAATAGAATTGAAGCATAGTCAGACATATAAATCAGAGGTAGGTTTTTTAAATTGGAGACCAGTTCCCCTATGCTTTCATTGTCCCAACGCTTCATTTTCCAGGGTGCTAGAATCTAAATGGTCGTCCGGTATGGATGCATACTGACAGAAACCATGCAGCTAGGTTTTGAAGAAATCCTTTCCATGATCATGAAGTTGAAGAAACGGCCCTTGGAATGGATGAAAACTTGTCGGTGTTACCTGAAGCAATTGAAAACTCTTCAAGGTCTTGCCACTTTACTGGGGAGAAACCGAATGAAGATGTATTTGCCAGCTTTTTATTTTTATTTTAGTAGAAAGGATTGATTGTATTTTACTGTGATGCTGGTTTATCTAAACACAACCACAACATATTTGGGGAACAGTGTACAATAAACGTACTGCTGCAGTGCTTTTTCTTAGGAATGACGTCTGTTGTCAACATCGAAAGAGGACTACTTGTAGGATCTTTTTACTACTAAATAATTTTCAGTTTATGCTTGACATTGGAGCGGAGAATTTTGATCCTATCGAATGCCAAGGCATAATGATATTTAGATTTTATTTATAAATTTAATTTTTAAGTTTTATCTATATAAATTTATATGACTAAATAATATGAAAATTGACTAGATTAATTTTATTGGAAAAAAATCAACTTTAGTTAAAAAAAGGTAAATTGCAATGCCATTATCATATAACCAGAACAGTCTAGTTTGTAGGACAAGTAATTTTTTAAATGTAAATATCTGTTTGTTATGATTTAGTAGAATGAGAAACTTTATTCTTTGAATTTGAATTTATAACGGAGTTTTCCTTATCTTTAAATACATAAATTTAAATTTATGTTTTATT
>APFE030797985.1:139709-166633 GCA_000404065.3 Pinus taeda | reverse complement strand
CCTCTAGCTAAGAAGCCCTTCTTTCACCTCAAGCAAAGCAAAATCACCCAACACTGTGAATGTACACCAGAATACCAACAACACTTCTCTATAAGTTACAAAATTCCAACCCTTCAATCTCTGTGATGAGGGATCCATATATAGATGATTACAGAGAGGTGAGTCATCTTTTGGGATCTTGATTAGTGTCCTCTCTCTGATAGTTCCTACTTCCACTTGGAGAATGAAGATCTCTTACTCATCCCTAGTCAAAAATGGAGTGGCAAGTGTCAAAGAGGAAGCTTCTGGAAGATTCCATGATCTTCCACCTCACATTTTGGTCCCTGCCATTTGTCCATTCCCGACCATCACACCCTATAGAGGAGAAAAATAGTATGTATCGCACCCTTTGCATGGAGCTTTCAGTATGGTCCAGTTTTGACCATTTATGAGCAGTTTTCAGTGGATAACTTCTGGGAGATGATGTAATCAGTTGACCTTGTTCCTTTAGGCAGTGAAGCAACCATTTTAGGGACTTAAGAGCCCTCAGTTTATTGACATTTGTGATTGGGGTTGAAGTGCCCAAAAATGTCTATAACAAGGCCAGTTAATGGTCGAATGTTGAAACACTACTTTGATTCAACTGTTTGATATATTCTCGCTCCAACATGTATATACTATATGCTTAGTAATGATGAAGTTGAAGCCCGAAGAGAAGGCCCTAAGCTTCACAAGTGTAATTGCTGTACATATAATAAAGCAACTAGCAGAAGGAATTTTCAGAGCACAGTCAAAGTTATGGAGAAGGCCATCTGACCTGTTGTTCTTAACTTTCCACTAGGGAAAGCCATACCCAAGTGGAGCCACTGTTATGCTCCTATACCAATAGGTTTCATATTTCGTGATTGACACTGATGAGCTCTAATATGTTCATACCTTCTCTTGTTGCAAAGGTTGTCCATATTGTCAAAAAATCAAAAAATTCAAAAAATGTAAAGAGGGTATGCCCTAAAGGAAAAATCAAAGGGCAAAAAAGAATGAAATGGTCAAAAGGTGAAAGAAATGAACACCAAACAAAATGACCAGGAAAGTGTGCAAGTCCAAAATACCACTACTAGTTTGTTATTTGCAACAATTTGATTGTGTGCAGCTTGTTGATTTATGCCACCATTGATGAATGGCCAAACAACTTAATCTTGGCTAGTTCATGTTTGAATTTCATGTTTTAGAGATAGAGAATAAAATCTGGCCAAAATGTTCAATCTTGGAAGATAAGTAGATGGGTAGAGAAGCAAAGGAGCTCAACAATTAAATCTGGGCCCTTGGATGTTATAAGTGCAAACTTAGGTAGGCTTACCATGAGAAGAAAAAGACAGTGATGAGGGTTTGCCTGTCCAAGTGCACCCAAAGAAAGAAGAAAAAATGCTAGGTTAAGTAGGCAGGGTAGGTACAATGGTTTTGCATAATGATACTTGTGATAGATTTTCTCTCTACATGTGTTAACTTTTACTTTAATCACAAGTGCCATGGTGGATATTACACTTGATGCAACTCAAGTGAGGCAAGGTTTCATAACTAATTCCCCTTCGTATTTTTCCCTAAATATTCATTAATTTTCTCCGAAAGTTTTAAGATTTGTTCTTAATATCACTCACAAACCATTCATTCCATTTCATGAAGATTGACTAAGTAAAACCCTATTTTACTTATGAAAATGGCCACCTTTCTCATATAAATCCCTTTTTCTCCTTCAAAGCCTAAGTGTAAACATATATGCAAAAGGTTTAACTTAGCGTCCAAGTCATTTTCATTTTCATTTTTGACATTTATTATGTATAAATCCCTTAAAATATACCCATCCCCCATATTATGTATAAAACCCCAATATTACATATCCCCTCCTCGATCGAAATATGACCGTATCACTGAAAAAACGGGGATTAAAGATTTATTTGAAATTTATTAATAACCCAAACCCTGCACACCATATGGGATTAATTAACCTCTGTTTAATTAATAACCCATCAACCCCGACCAATGAAATTGTCCTCGATACATTTAAAAACATGGTTTAAAATATCAGGCCTGCAGTGTTAACCTCCCGCCATATTCCACGAGCACCCGCCATCAGATCTAGGCCCGACCATCCAACGGCCGACAATAATATCACACCACCCTTCATCTCTGCTATTTAACTCGTCGGGAACTGGTGGTTTTGCCATGGTACCAAGGACACACGACACTCATTTAGCCTGCTCGCTTGCCCCCATCCAAAACCGCTCGACCCCAAAAGTGGTGCGGGTAAAACTGCTTACCACCCTCCATTAGTGACAGGACGTCCCATCACTCTGACATCATCCATGCAATAAATGCGAAAATAAAACCCTTCCAAACCCAAATTTCTAAAAATCCACGAGAAAATGTCATTTTTCGCCATTTTTCCTTGCAAACAGTGTTCCATGCAAAACACTTCCGATTGATAGCACGAGCTTTTAGTCCGCCACCTGGCCAAACAAACCACAACAATGCACTCTGTTGTCATTCATTTCAACCTACAATTGCACAATTTGTCTCATTAAGCCAGGTATTTATCCATTCGACCAAGTTACCCTGTAATTTCAATTTTCCACTGATAATTTTACCTAAGGGAGCCGAATTCAAGTTAAATTCATTCTAAAACTTCACAAAAAGATCCCGAAGCTTGTTCTTTACTCCATTGTTTCCACAGAAGCCTCAAATTCTAGTTTGAAAACACAAGAACCAAACATGGAAGCTCCCGTAGCCCTAAACGTCATGCCTATGAATGCACCTCATAAAGACTTAGACTATTTACCCTTGGCCGACAAAGATTTCCAAATTAAAGATTTGTATGGAAATGTGAACCATCTTCAAGCCTTCTTCCAAATTAGGGATAGCTATCAAAACAACTCTAATATTTTTGCGTTATGCGAATCTCACCTTCCCATGTATTTTATTCCCTCAGTTCATGTTTTCCCAAACATTATTCACCAGTGTTGTGCCAATTATAACCCTGTCCATAGAGCAATCATGTCCCCATCTCAAACTGTTTTTTTTCACATAACTGCTGAATCCATCAATGAGATGATACATTTCCATTCCACTGAACCCCTGGCTCATCTTTCCATGGGGTATCTTCTTGAAAAAGCTCCCCAATTGTCTAATTCAGAGATAACCCGTAGTGCTTAGATGTTCATGAACCCAGACCACCAGCCCCAAGGCCCACCTGCCTATCTGCAGACCTGGTTCACTGACACTGGAAAACTTATTGTTGACATGATATCCCGGATCTTGGGATTTAATACCAGTGAGTATGTTGATGATATTACCCTAGTTCTGCTGTAAATATTTACCCGATGACAGCCCCCTGCTGTCAAATATGACTATGCCACTTTCATTGCTAATAAAATCCATGATCAATTCTTGAACTTGGATAGAGAAGGAGTCTTCAAGTACACATCTTTCATATACCACCTTCTGTTATATTATCATCCAGATAGCTTTTCTTTCCCCATCAGGAAGTTGGACTCAAATGGAAATCAAAGGTCTATGATCTTCTGGACCTCAATCTTCCATAAGACCTTTGAGTGCCCTTATGCCTATAATGAATTCATTGACTTGTTTGTACATAGAGCATCCACTCTATTGCTAGGAGCTCCCCCTCCTAGAATCTCTGGTGACATGAAAAATATTCTGCAGCTCTCTAAACATTACAAGATAGGTGATTTGTACCTATACCAAAATCACACAGAGATTAGAATATATGGGTGTAAGCTTTGCCCTTTCAAGCTGCCCAAATATGTGCCCATGAGATTATTTGCATTAGAATATTTCAGGCAGATCATCAGCGCAGTGCAAAGAAAAAGGCTCAGCTGAGAATAAAAAACCAGTTAGGCCCTTATCTCATCAATTCTAGAGATGCCTGGCAAGAAGCTGACAAGATTTTAGGAGATCACCTAAAATTGAAGAAAAGCTTTTGGTGGGTGCCATATGACCCAAATAGTTTCATAAGTGATAGAAGGGTAAGAAACAGGATGTCAGTTTATGTACATATAGGATCCCATAAATTGAACAATATGCAAATCAATAAGAATGGGTAGAAGGGACATTAATAGAAGAAATTAGTGAATAGGAAAAGATGGAAAAAGCTTTGAAAGATCTTTAAAAAAGCCTTGACCTAGACTCTTTTGGACAGGTATCTTTCAAACTACCTCAACAATCAGGAGTTGGTACATCCTCTATTGGAACTTCTTAGCAGCCTGTACAGGGAACCAATACACCAGTCACAAGAACCTCCAAGGGCAAAGAAGTGGCAAATATAGAGAAACCTGAAATGGCAGATCAACAAGGGAGATTCCTCCAGTCCAAACTAAAGCAACATAAATTCCTGCATTACAGACTCCTCTAAATGAGGAAAAAATCAAGAAAAGAGAGAGAAGACCCCACACCTATCAGTGGACCTGCAGAACAACCGGGTGCAAAGAGGCATAGATTGAATCCCCTATTTGAAGATGAAATTATTGAAGAAATAATATACAGTCTAAGAGGTGAAAGGGCAGCCAGCCAACAGCCTTCTCCAGTGATAGAAACATCAACTAGTTCACATAGGTAGGAGCTAAAAAGGTAGCACAACATGGAAGTTTCATCCACTGGGCCACAAAGAAAACATGCCTCAGATATCAAAAGGACATTCACAGAGATAAAGGCAAGGAATGACCCACTAAGGCTTCAAATTTACAATCAGTATCTTAAGATGACCCCCACAAACCAGCAGAGATTAATGTCAGCCTATGACATTAAGGAGGGCAAAATGGTCATGAGTTACTTTAAGCCCAAGGTGCAACAACCACAGTTAGTAGTTGATTACATCAGGACAAATTTGGAGGTCCCGACCAAGAACATTCATCCTATGGACCAGATTGAGTTTCATAAACAGACTGGAGAGATGGTCTACTCCACATTGGCTGATAAAGTGATGTTGGCTCATACATTACAAAACTCCTTAGACAATACCTCTGCTCAACTACATTTGGAGAAAGCTTCTTCACTGGCTAAAGACAACAGGATAAAATCTTTGGAGGAGATTATCATTGAATTGGGACATGATCCCAGAGATGCTAAAGGCATAAAGGCACTGATGAAGAAGAAAGAAGAGGACATTGCTGCCCTAAGAAAATAGCTGAAACTTCCTCCTTCCATACATCCACAGACTGCAAAAGTTATACAACAAAAATCAGAAGAAGACATGATGGACCTTCTCATGAAACTCAACGAAAGATTAACCGATACAGAGTAGGCACTGGAAAAGGCACTAAAGGAAAAGCAGGGAGAATCCACCTCCCAGCCCCCTGAAATAATTCCTACAGTCTCAGCTACATCCCCCTCCACACTTGGAACAACATTGGCTCCCAATGTTCCAACATCTACAATAGAGGCCATCCTAGGTACATTAGCAACAACAACAACACAAAGCAGCAATACTAATATGACTATAGAGAAACCGATAAAAGCCATGGAAGAATTGGAACTCCAAGTGTTAGAATTGAAACATGTAAAGGAACAATTGGCAAAGGTGGAAAAGAGTTATGACAAATCCAAAATGAATGTGGTAGAGAAAATAAGGGGGGTTAAAACATTATAAAACAAATTGAAAGCATTAGTAAAGGAACTCACTCTAGATAAACCTCTGACAGAAATCAAAGGAATTTTGTGGGCCAACATCAATCAATCCCTTGCTAATGTTTGGCAATCAATCCAAGCTATTTATGAGTAGACTGACTTAGTGAGAGCAACCCAAGTGGAAATTCAAAAGACAAGAGATTTATTAGGATAGATGCCTCAACAAGCCAACCGGCTAATACATTTTTTGAACACCAAGACCAATGAACAACTAGAAGCACTGGAAATCACAGACATGATAGGCACCATTCTAGAAATCAAGAGAGTTCTAACCAAGAGAACTCTGATGCAAAATTTATAAAGGAGATGCCAGGACATGCAGGTAGAGATTAATTCTTTCACAGAAAAAATTTGCAGTTTTGCAGGATAAGGGCCTACCCAGTCCTTTAACAAGTAACGACCGGCTGATGAAACATGTAGATTATGCACACAAATTGAATAAATATGCTGCTGATCAAATTACTTCATCAACAAGTGCTTCAAGAGTGAAATCACTTCCATCTGGCCAAGTCCTCTATGATAACTTGGAGAGCTTATTTTATATTGAGCATGAGGTGAAACATCTATTCACTATCTAGCCTAATTTCTTCAGGTATACAGAGACTGATGAAACTTTAAGGAAGCTACAGAGACATAAATTACCAGAATAGAAACGGTGGGAGGATATGTTAGAAATTTTATAAACTTATCTTTGGTAACTTTGGTATCTTTGGTACAATAAAAATTTTGGACCATTTACCATGATGCGGTAAACAAACTTAAAAGAGGGTCATATCCGTCAAAGTGTATCAGATGCGGGTTAAGAACATCTAAAAAATCTGGAATAGCCAGCGCAGAGTATTAGTAAAAGACAGTTGTAAACCAACTCAGAGGGTCTACCTCCAACACAGCTGACAAAGACGGAACAACCAACACAACATCAGTTATCTTTTTCCTATTATCGAGGCTGTTTGTCTCTATATTTTGTAAAAATGACGAGTCATCACTAGATATTATCTCCGTGAGATATTTTGTAAGATATTTTGTATGAATACCTCCCAAATCGAAGTATTTGGGGTTGGTGAGGCATTCTTAGACTTTGCTATAAACATTGAGTTTTTTTAATACAAAGTTGTTGGAATCAACTGTTATTGGGCTCACTGGATGGAGAATTGAAGCGAAGACTTGTCACAGGATTCTTGAATCAAGAATCAGAACAATAAGTCTCTAATATCTGTGTTTTAAAGTTTTTCCGGTTCCTTATATCACCTGTGTTTCAGAATCTGAATGATAAAGATAAATATTAATTCAAAATTTGCTTGAATGCACTCTGCTTTCATCCATTATCATTCTCTGTGTTTTCTTCAAAATTAGAATAAATAGTGTAACTCTTAATTGCTCTTGTTTCCTAATTCTTTCATGTTGATTATTTGTTAAAGAATTCTTAAATGCTCTTTAGTAGTAATCATCCATTTTCCCTCTTTAAATAGGTTGAAAGATTCTTAACTACCTTTCACCTAATTTGAGCCCATTCCATCTATTTCAGCTCTTTATTTTTTCCCTACTTGACTACCTTGCCCTGTGGAACCATCCGCTGTCAAGAAACCAAATCCAGAAAACCATTCTTGTTGACTCCATTAGCCCAATGTACTGAACCTCAGTTTTTCACCTCTGCTCTGTTGAAACTCACCATCCAAAAATCAAACAAAACCTCATAACTAGCCTAATACCTTTCAAAACAAAGTTAAATCATAAAGAGAGAGCCCTCTCTGGATACAGATTAGCTAGATTATGTATCTAAAAGATTGGTTTTTGGTTACCTTGGCCTCCTTTCCTTTTCTTACAACTTTAGGGAAAACCTGAGTGAAAACACACACCAAACATAAATGGAAATTCGTGAAGGGAAAAAACCATGAAATTTTGTTGTGATGTAAAGGCAAGCACTAACTCTCTCTTTTACAACAATTTTTGTAGGATTCTACCTAAAGGAGGGTTCAACCCCTCTTTTATTTTGAAAAATGCAACTTGTTGGAAGCAGTCACTCCCACTTCTTACACACTCCAACCTATACATTTTCATGCTACTAACTAAAAGGAGACACCAATCCCCTATAAAAGTAAAATTTTACTTTGTGTTGGTTTATCTAGTATTTGAATTCTGATTTCTTCCCTTTCTTTGGCTCTATTTTGTACTATGTATCTTCCCCTTTAACTTCTTTTCTCCTCTATCTCACTTTTACTCCTCTTCCTCTCTATATTTCTCACTTTTCGTAGGAAATATTTGAACCAAGTCTCTCTACAATTCAATTAGCTAGAAGTTCTACATTCCAAAAATGCATAGATAAATATATATATATATATATATATATAAATATATATATATATATATATAATAATATATAATATATATATATATATATATATATATATATATTATATAAATAGATATATATATATATATAAATATATATATATATATATATATATATATATATATAATATAATAATAGAGAGAGAGAGAGAGAGAGAAGAGAGAGAGAGAGAGAGGTTGAAAATGGAAACAACTAAAAATAACATTGCTATAAATAGCATTTCGGGTTAGATTCCAATTTTAGTTAGTCCCTAAACTAAAATTGAGAAGTAAAATTCAAATTTGATCTTAGCAGTTGTTTGTAAAATTATTAGTTAATTCATCTTGAGTTAATTAGTTGGAGAAAATCAAACATGAAATCTATGTGAAGGCATGCAACAGTTATCCCTTTGATTGAGGAAGTTATCCCTTAATTAAGGAGATAAGGATGAGTTGTATTTGACTTGTAATTAGTTAGCTCAGTTAACTGAGTTAAGTGCAGTTAAATTAGTTCCAAACTGTTTGTGGAACTAATTGTGAGTTCAGTTAGTTAATACATGCATGCATGCAACTAGTGTTCTCCAGATAACTAAATATTCTCTCATAAATAACTCATGCATGTTAGTTCAGAGAAAGACCCAGTTGAGATTAAAGATAGGGACATTTTACTATCAGTTGGAGGAATTTTCCTATATAGGAAACTCATCCATACAAAAGGAATTTTCTCCTTCAGGTTTGTGCAATTATTTCTGAGCCAGGAGAGTAATGTGAGGTGGGAATTCACAAAAGTGCAAGCACTGGAACCTAAGAAAAACAACACAAGGAAATAGGAGGCTTGGAGGGTAGAGGAGAAGGTTGTGAGAGCCTTTGACTGTCTATGAGCAGTATTATTTGATTGCAAAGAGAGTAGGATAGCTTGAGAGTTGATTCTTTTTGTAACTTGAACAAGATTTCCACTTGTATGATAATTTAAAGATTGGGGTTTTAGGCTGAGGCTTTCCCAGGTCATTTCTTCTGTGTTATGTGTGATTGATTTCTCATTCTCAACTATATGTGTTCTCATTGATCTTGTTCAATTCGATTAAGCTTCTGCAAAGTGTTGTAGAAGTAGATCTTGTATTTTTCTTTAGTCTATTGCATAACCTGTTGATCTACAATGAGAATTTCTACATGGTATCAGAGAAAAGGTGATTGAAGCAGTGAATAGTACGAAGAAGAAAATTTGAAGTAAAAAAAAAAAAAAAAAAAAAATTGGGCCAAGAGTTTTCAGAGCATATATGAAAATTTTTGTCCAAAATTTTTAGAAACGAATAGCAGATCTGGATTCCTTGCGGAAAAAGACCCAAATTCAAAAAAATTGGCTGAATGGAAGTTCAAATGAAGGAGATATTGCTGATTTAAAATCAGCTCTTTTTCCAGAAAATTTCATGATGATGAGAAAGATGAAACAGATTGGTGTGCTAGCCAAGAACCTGTATATTCTTGAGGTTCAAGATGCATGCAAAGCCTCGAGGAGCAAGGCAAAGGTTAGAGACTTGGTGGGTGAGAGGGAGAGTAAATTACCTCTCAACATGCAGTCTGAGAAGAAGTCTCAGACAATTGTCAAGGAGCCACAGTTGGAGAATCAGTGAGGAGACTGAGTGGAGTCATCCACTCATGGAGATACCTCCAGTAGGGGGAAATTTCGAGCCAAGTGGGAAGAGGGATCACTTGCATCCATACCTCTAGGTGGGAGGTGGGGCAATGTCAAGTGATTGTCCCAAGAAGGCTGAAATAGGGATGGGATCCTTGAGGTACCCAACCTCTTTGATTAGACCTTGCTATGGGAGCCCCAACGAGGAGTAGCAGGACTTGCTGAGTGGGTAGAGATAGATTCGGATAGAGCAAAAGAGAGATCTACAGTGCAGGAATCCCAAGGCAATTGAAAGCTAGCAAGCTGCAACAATGCGAGAGGCACAGGAGTGTTGCACCAATGCAAGATGGCACAGGGAGGTGTGCAATAGTGCGAGATGCATGGAGTGTTGCAGCAGCTTAGAGGTCACAGAGGTAGCACTTGTTAGCAATAGAGGAAGCTTCAACATCAGATTATGTTTCTAGCCTAACAGGGAGGTCAATTGGGAGTTTTTTTGTTTCTAGAGTTGTTGGAGCAATAACACTTGGGAAAAGTTTTGCATGCAGAACATTCCAAAGGTTCAGGATCGGGTTCAAGTTGAATACCTTTCTTGTTGAGAGGGAGTGTTGAAAATGGCAACAAGAAATGCTAAAAATAGCATTGTTATAAATAGCAGTTCGGGTACCAGTGTTGGACATAGTAACAAGGAATGAAAAATGGAAGTGCTAAAAACAACATTACTATAAATAACATTTCAGGTTAGATTCCAATTTTAGTTAGTCCCTGAACTAAAATTGAGAAGTAAAATTCGAATTTGATCTTAGCAACTGTTTGTAAAATAATTAATTAATTCATCTTGAGTTATTAGTTGGAGAAAATCAAACATGAAGTCTGTGTGAAGACATGCAACAGTTATCCCTTTGATTGAGGGATTTATCCCTTTAATTAAGGAGATAAGGATGAGTTGTGTTTGAGTTGTAATTAGTTATCTCGGTTAACTGAGTTAAGTGCAGTTAAATTAATTCCAAATAGTTTGTGGAACTAATTGTGAGTTCAGTTAATTAATACGTGCATGATGCAACTAGTTTTCTCTAGGTAAATGAATATTCTCTCATAAATAACTCATGCATGTCAGTTCAAAGAAAGACCCAGTTGAGGTTAAACACAGGGACATTTTATTATAAGTTGGAGGAATTTTCCTATATAGGAAACTCATCCATGCAGAAGGAATTATCTCCTTTGGGTTTGTGCAATTATTTCTTAGCCAAGTGAGCAGTGTGAGGTGGGAATTCACACAAGTGGAAGCACTGGACCCCAAGAAAAACTACACAAGGAAATAGGAGGCTTGAAGGGCAGAGGAGAAGGTTGTGAGAGCCTTTGATTGTCTATGAGCAGTATTGTTTGATTGCAGAGAGAGCAAGATAGCTTGAGAGCTAATTCTTTTGGTAACTTGAACAAGGTTTCCACTTGTATGATAATATAGAGATTGGGGTTTTAGGCTGAGGCTTTCCCCAGGTTATTTCTTCTATGTTATGTGTGATTGATTTCTCATTCTTAGTTATATGTGTTCTCATTTATCTTTCTCATTCGATTAAGCTTCTGCAAACTGTTGTAGAAGTAGATCTTGTATTTTTCTTTAGTCTATTGCATAATTTGTTGATCTACAGTGAGAATTTCTACATGGTATCAGGGCAAAGGTGATCGAACCAGTGAATAGTATACAAAGAAGAAAATTTGAAGCAAAAAAACAAAAAAAATTGGGCCACGAGTTTTCAGAGCAGATTTAAAAATTTTAGTGCAAAATTTTCGAAAAAAAAAAAAAAAAGATCTGGATTCCTTGCGGAAAAGACCCAAATTCAAAAAAAATTGGTTGATTCAGAATTTGGATGAGGGAAATATCACTGATTTAAAATCAGCTCTTTTTCCAGAAAATTTCATGACAATGGGAAAGATGAAACAGATTGGTGTGCTAGCCAAGAAACTGTATGCTCTTGAGTTTCAAGATGCATGCAAAGCCTTGAGGAGCAAGGGAAAGGTTAGAGACTTGGTGGTTGAGAGGGAGAGTAAATTACCTCTCAACATGCAATCCGAGAAGAAGTCTTAGACAATTGTGGAGGAGCCACAATTGGAGAATCAGAGAGGAGACCGAGTGGAGTCATCCACTCATAACTAGGCCTCTAGTAGGTGGAAATTTCAAGCCAAGTGGGCAAAAGGATCACATGCATCCATACCTCCAAGTGGGAGGTGGGGCAATGTGAAGTGATTGTCCCAAGAAGGCTGAAATAGGGGTAGGATCCTTGAGGTACCCAGCCTCTTTGATTAGACCTTGCTACAGGGGCCTTGATGAGGAGTAGAAGGATTGGCTGAGTGGGTAGAGACAGATGCGGATGGAGCGGTAGAGAGAGCTAAAGTGCAGGAATCCAAAGACAATGCAGAGCTAGCAGGTTGCAACAATGTGAGAGGCACAAGAGTGTTGCACCAGAGCAGGATGGCACAAGGAGGTGTGCAATAGTGCGAGATACATGGAGTGTTGTAGTAGCTTAGAGGTCAAAGAGGGAGCACTTGTCAGTGGCAAAGGAAACTTCAGCATCAGAGGATGTTTCTAGTCCAACAGGGAGGTTAGTTGGGAGTTTTTTGTCTCTAGAGTTGTTGAAGCAATAACACTTGGGAAAAGTGTTGCATGCAGCACATTCCAAAGGTTCAGGATTGGGTTCAAGTTGAATGCCTTTCTTGTTGAGAGGGAGTGTTGAAAATGGCAACAAGAAATGCTAAAAATAGCATTGCTATAAACAAAATTTCGGGTTAGATTCCAATTTTAGTTAGTCCCTGAACTCAAATTGAGAAGTAAAATTTGAATTTGGTCTTAGCAGTTGTTTGTAAAATAATTAATTAATTAATCTTGAGCTAATTAGTTGGAGGAAATAAAACATGAATTCTATGTGAAGACATGCAATAGTTATCCCTTTGATTGAGGAAGTTATCCCTTAATTAAGGAGATAAGGATGAGTTGTATTTGAGTTGTAATTAGTTAGCTTAGTTAACTGAGTTAAGTGCAGTTAAATTAGTTCCAAACAATTTGTGGGACTAATTGTGAGTTCAATCAGTTAATACATGCATGCATGCAACTAGTGTTCTCTAGATAACTGAATATTCTCTTGTAAATAACTCATGCATGTCAGTTCAGAGAAATACCCAATTGAGATTAAATATAGGGACATTGTACTATGAGTTGGAGGAATTTTTCTATATAGGAAACTCAACCATGTAGAAGGAATTATCTCCTTTAGGTTTGTGCAGTTATTTTTTAGCCTAGTGAGGAGTGTGAGGTGGGAATACACGCAAGTGGAAGCACTGGACCCCAGGAAAAACTGCGCAAGGAAATAGGAGGCTTGGAGGGTAGAGGAGAAGGTTGTGAGAACCTTTGAATATCTATGAGCAGTATTGTTTGATTGCAGAGGGAGCAGGATAGCTTGAGAGTTGATTTTTTTGTAACTTGAACAAGATTTCCACTTGCATGATAATACAGAGATTGGGGTTTTAGGCTGAGGCTTTTCCCGGGTTATTTCTTATCTATTATGTGTGATTGATTTCTCATTCTTAGTTATATGTGTTCTCATTGATCTTGCTCAATTCGATTAAGCTTCTACAAAGTGTTGTAGAAGTAGATCTTGTATTTTTCTTTAGTCTATCGCATAATTTGTTGATCTACAGTGGGAATTTCTACAATAGATCTATATATATATACCTCATTGTTTGTTGATACTCTATTGTAAGGACTTTAAGTGATTTTATTTCACTTTCATGCTTCACACTCATTCGTTTCAAATTATCTTCAAATACCAAATAGTTGGAAGAGATAATATGTGCCATGTGAAAAATTGAGCTACTTCTTTTGCCAACATATCAAGTGCTAGTTATGATTCATTAAGCCCTACCAAACAAGCTCATAAGCTTCATACTTATGGTAAATGCAATCTGATAGGAAACCCTTTAGGTTCTAAACAATTTGAAGTATAGAATCAGTAACATTTAGACCCTTCATATATTATTGTAGATAAATCATCAATAATGTTTTGGAAAACTATGAAGTTGTCCTCAAAACTAGATTATATTCACCTAGTATATTTGAAGCAACAACATCTCCCTACCTACTCTATCCATATAGTGGCTTACTTATAGCATCACTTATCCAAATATGATGGATAAGTACCTCTGAGACATTCCACAGTGCTAATATAATATCCTTGATAATTTCCTCAAATTTGGTGGTTTTCAAAGGGGGTAAAACATATCCAAACTAGAGTCTTTAGACTCTTTAAACTGCAATTATGTATCATATTCAGTATTCTCAATTTTTGTGGAAATAAATGAATTTGCAAGGGAAAAATCCAAAATTAGTGTTTAAGGTACCTCAACTTGAAGAGGCTTCATCAAGAGAGAATCAAAATATTTCCACTTTCTCTGTTTCCATTCATCTACACTATCACCAATACTAAAGCCATGCAATCTCTTTAAACTTTCACTAATTCTAACCATAATCCTCTCAACGTTTGTAACAAAACCACCAAGGGTGACAAGTGCAAGTAACAATATACAGAATAGCAGGTTGTGCATTTCCATCCATCATATTAGGAGAAAAATATGTGATGAACATCCTGAATCCATATCCAATCATGGACCATAGAAAATAACCTCCTTGCAAAGTCTTCTTAGATTCCCAATTATCTTAAAGAAAAGGTTATCAATAGTCCTGGTAAAAGCATATCTACAAAGCCAATTATAGTGTAACCACCCAATGGATCATAGAAGCATGAGTTTTCAATAACATGGGTATACTATCCTCGATTATGATCATCCTTGACTATGACCATCTTGTGAAATATGATCTAAATCATGGTTCCAAACCATCCCTGCATTTCTATTGCTTGAACTTCTCTTGGAGAAATGCTACTTGTTGCACTGATTTGGGTAACATACCTATTTCAATATCTTGGCCCATATTTATATATAATATTTTATCGATTTCCTTATTATAAGAAGTTTGTATTTGACTCTAGTCATGAAAAGTTTTGAATTTAAATTCCATGGTTTCATAACCTATTTTTTGGTCTCTCGGTAAAAGTTGTTGAAACTGACTTAGTTCTCTCTATAATTGTTCATTAAGATTTAGCTCAACACATCTTATAAATGGTTATAGTGTTCCTTTTGCAACGAGATCTCACTAGCATTAATTGGCTAGTTGTATTACCAACTTGTTTTTGGAAACTCTCTGAAACGAAGGTGAAGAAAGGGATATGTAACTCTTGCCTCAAGTGGGATAGGGAGAGCACTGTCAATATGGAAAAATTTCACACATATTTGTATAAGTCAGATGGCACTCAAAGTCAGAGGACAACAAGTACAAGTGAAGCATTCCTAGCTAGAAAAATCATGAAGGTCAAAATTAAAAGGTTTTCCAAATTTTAATTAAAAAATCAATCCTCGCGGGTGCACCAAAGGATATTTTTACCATACCTCATGACTTTTACTTTGATATCCATGAGGATTTGGGAAAGAAAATAGTCAAAATTTTGATACTAATCCACATGATTGGGGGTGAATATCCCTGAGAGTATCACCTTAAGTAGTTGATTTTGAGCCACTTAATTCAAATTTGGAGATATGCAACCCCCAAGGAATCCTCTTGTCCTTCCCCCAAGTATTTTTCTCATTGATGAGGGAAGGGAGGAAAAGTAGGATTAAAATTATATAAATAAAAGGCATTGGAATAACATATCACAAGAGAAGTTTGAGCACTATTATGTTGCCCAAAACTTGCCCCTAACAATCAAGAAACTGTTTGCAAGAGGAAGGATTCTACTAGCATTGAGTGTTTTTCTTCAATTCTTTGAGGGAGAAAGCTTGAAAGGAGATTGGAAAAGGAATTCCTTGCTGAGATCCATTGAGCACCATTACTCTAGACTCTCTTCAATTTCATTTTAAATCTATTGTATCTCCTCTACCAACAATCAATAAAGAGGGCCATTTTCCCATTAACTTTGTTGATTTGTTTCTCATTGTTTCATGTTCTTGTTTTCATTTTTTAGTTTAGTTTGTTTGATGAATTGTTTTACATCTATTATAATGCTTAATTTGGCTCAAATTTGATCACTAACATCAATAATTTTATGTATCAATATTTATAGGCTTCAACGACCTATAAGGAAAGATAATTTGAGACACTTCAACAACCAAACTCAATACACAAATTGGTGACTCCATTTCTTTCTTTTTAGATCTTATTGGTTTCTTGTAGGCCATTGTTATTTATAATTTAGATTTTGTTCAACCACATAATCTTCTATGTAGGTTTGCAAGTCACCTGAGGACATGTTCACAATCTTCTTAACCTTTACTCTTATTTATTGGGTTGTCCTAGCTACTATCAAAGAAACATTTATGACATACTCATAATTATGAAGTAGAACTAGTGATAATGTAGACAAAACCTTATTTTCATTGTACTTTCCTATCTCTTGAGTTTTATGATGCCTTTAGTAAACTTCCTAAACTCCTGAAATATTTTAAATATTATATAGCCTTTAATTTTACTTTGCTAACCATCATAGTAGGTTAATTTTTCTTATCTTTTACATTAAAATTTTTGTATATTGGGACTAGGAAATTAACATATAGCATAGCTAGGAAGGAAGTGAGTGGCCCTTTATCTACACATATTTTCTTATTTTGAAATTAATTTTATGTTTGGGACCAGGAGTTGGTGTTAATAAGAAAGAGAGTAGGATCTCCCCCCTTACACTATTTATCAAACCTATGGGAAATCCTAATCATTTCTCGATGCACCACCTTTCCATCTCCCTATATGTCGACATAACATAATTAGGAAAAAGTAATTTTCCCAATAAATGCACATCTCTTTCTTTTGGCAAGGAACAACATCACATAGTGTAAATACCAGGGTGATTTGTAGCAAATCACCACATATCCACATTATTGAAATTCAAACACTTTGTATGTTCACCATTCACCTTGCACACACATCACATCATGCACTAAATTCATTTAAGCTTGGTGCAAATAGTATTATCTCTTGCAATATTTGTGCTTAGTTTACTTGGATTTACGTTTTGACTCACCCTAAGCAAAGTATTACTCTTTAAAAACAACCTTAACATGAACCAACTAATTTCCCCATAGTGGCCACAAAATAATTTATAGTTCATGAGGATAGGCATCCCAATAATATAACATGGTTTTCTCCATTAAAAAAATAGAATTTGTCTTTTTAAGGAACTTAAAATCCTACATAAATGAGTGGAAAAAGATGAATATGAGAAGAAACTCGTGAAGGCGACAAGGCCTAGAGTATGCATTAGCACATGCCCCTTGTATCTCTCGATGCTTGCTGGGGGATTTGGGTCCAATTTTGCTAACCACAATTTGATATTCTCTCATCCCTGGTGGGTGTAGGTAGCCTAGTGGAAAAAACATATGGTGTCTTTAGCTATAGGTGACAGGTACAGGAGAACGTGTATGTGGAGGTGATTTCTAATGGATACTAGAAGTCTTTCCAGTTTCCTCAGGATGTGTCCTCAATATCCCTCACTATAACCCTCTTCCATACCTTAGTTTTTTTTTCGATCGATGGGTTATGACCCCATTATCCTAAAAAAAAATTCACAAGGCCCATTTACTGATTGAGTGGAAGGACTTAGGTCATTATGATATTTTACATGCGAAAACCTGATTTTTTTTTGGTTTCACACATTAGGATTTTAAAGGAGAATTAATCATTTTACTATTATCTTTGTCTTATGTGTGTATAATTTGGTTACCTCAACCTCCTCCCTCATATTTTTTCACACACTTACTAGGGCACCATAGGGGACCCTAGGGTTTCCCATAGCTCTAGGCACCTACAAGACCTCCCACCCTTCCCGAGAGGTGTTCTTGGTATTTCAAAATCTCTCCATAGAAGAAACCATCCGTCTAATTTGATAGGATTATCCATCCTTGGTGCTTACTTTTTAGGAACTATTTCCTCTCAAGGTACCCCTAGCACCAACCCTTAGGGTAACACCAATACAACCCCACAGGGTACTGTTATCACTCCAAGAAACTCTCCTAGGTTGTAGCTCAGAGATGCCTGGGAACATACAAATCCTACTTATTGTTGCAAATGGATGAATGGAAGGAATGATGCCTGTTCAAGCCAAATAACCACTTCTACTTTACTTGACTCCAGACATGCGCGAACACCCCCAGACTACAAGTCTTTAGACCACTAATTACTCACAGTTTAAGATTAGGTGAATATGGAAAATATTGACCACACCAGCAGATGCACAAGACCATGTGATGGCCGGCTGCAACCATTAAAGAAGTCTGCAAATCTAATCTCCTAATGCACAGACACGATGACAACTCTCTGGCAGTAAGATAAAATAAACCTAAATAACTCATTCACTGATGCATACAAGACTTGAACACAGAGATAGGATGACAAATTCTCTAATGCTAAACATAAAGAGCTTAGAAATGCAACATATAAGGCACAACTTAGGAGAGAAAGAGAGTGAAAGATGAGCAATTAACAGCAAAGAATCTTGTATTAGCTGAAAATGAAAACGAGACGCTGCTATTATCAAAATAGTCACAGTCTCTAGAGGTTGAACCTTACATCAAAACATCAACCATCAACCATGATTACATCTTGTTTGTGAGTATATATAGAGGTTCAATACAATGGCACTTGACCATTCTAGGTATGGAGGGGTCATAATTGACAACCATCTACATTTAGTTGCTTGATGGAGCTTTTGAATGTGTTTACTTGCTTTAGTGAATAAATCTGATCTTTTCTTGTACTTTGTTGTCCTCTTTGGTGGCTGGAGTTCATATAAGATGAAGTTCCATAACTATTGAATGTAGGTATCTACTCGAGCTCTGTACTTTTCCCTCTCAGCCATACTGTTTGTTAAATATGGTTATTGAGGGGCAGATGCAACTGTTACAGGCAGGTTGGTCACCTTCATCCTTCGGGCATACAGAAATGATCAAGGGACGCGGGCTACATAGTGAACGGACGAGTTGGTCAAAGGAACAAGATTGGCTGTCAGATCGAGAGGATAGACACCGGAGATGACATGGCGGGGGCCATCAGGAAAAGTGGGGGTAGAATGAACGTGGGCCATTGGATCTCAAGTGGACAAATCCAATGGTCGTCGGGTGGTAGAAGCACATGGTGGTTAATGGGTGGGGATGGAGGATCAAGCAGTAAGTGGTTTTGATCGCACCACCTTCGGACATTGGGTGGTAAAAATACAATGACATGCGATCCCATCCATCGTGCGACGCATGGCGATGGAGGAGAGAGGAAACCACTCTCCATCGCACATTAATGCTTGATCGCTTTATGGGTGTGGGGAGAGCGAACATCATTCGATCGTGGCAGAGGTGATCAGACGGTGGGAAACAATCGTGCAGGTTTTCCATCGGATGTGACGGGGAGTCGTTGGATAGGGAAGCAGAGATCAATGGTTGAGGTTGCGGTGGTGAGTTTATGAAGGCGCGAAGTCCACTGGGCATGGTTTTATGGCGCTTTGGGTTTTAATGCCTAGGGCTTGAGGAAAGGGGTTTTATATGGTTTTTAACAAAAGCATGGGAAAAGGAGATGAAAGGGGGGTGAGCAGGGTAAAGGAAAATGTGGGGGCAACCATTATAGGCCTTCGCTAAGCACGACCAAGGACCAAGTTTGCCTCCAAATTTTAGAGAATCAATGTTATATAGCAGAGCTAACACTGGCTCCTTCTGGGGATGAGATCCTCCCTGCGAGGTCTCCAGAAATGCAGATCATTGCCTTTCCTGTGAAAACTAGATTAACAAAATTTCCTAGTGTTCCATTGGGCATGGAGTCTAATTAAGCCTAAATTAAAACTAATAAAATAACAGATTTACAAATTTAAGGCCTAAAAACCTTAAACAACATAAATTTTCAAAAATCGCCCATTAACCGAGCCATCAAAAACTACCTCCCCATCCATACTTTTCTTTTATGAAAGTATTGTTCCCTTGGATCTGAGAAATGATAAAAGGCCCAGTCCATAAAGCATCAAACTTTCCATGGTTGCCTTTCTTCTCCTTTAGTGCATCCCACTTAAGAACCAAGTCTCCAACTTGAAAATTGTCTGCTTTTGCCTTTCTATCAAAGGTGTCCTTGATTCTCTTTTGGTTTGTTGCAGAATTCTCAACCAACTGTTCTCTGATTTGATGTACTTTTGCTAAATCAATGATCCTTTTTGCCATGTCCTCTACATCATCCTATTCTTCCTACAAGAACTTTGCCACATGGAGGATTAACTGAATTGGGAACACAACCTCAATCCCTTATACTAGCCTGAATGGAGAATTCCCTATGGATTTCTTGGTGGTTGCTCTATCAGCCCACAGTGCATACTTGAGCTTGGAATCCCAATTCTTTTTGTTGTCTTCCAACATCTTTTTAATTATCCTCATCAGGCTTAAGGGTAATATGAGGTGGAATGAACCAGCTTAATGCCCATTGAGTCACACATGTCCACTAATTCTTTTGCCCTAAAGGTTGCTGCATTGTTTGTAACCAATTTATGTGGACAACGAAACCTAGCAAAGATATATTCTGTTAAGAACTTCATGACCACATGATGATCAGCCTTTCTGGTAGGGATGGCCTCAATCCATTTAGTGAAGTAATCAGTGGCCATTAAGATCCATCTGTGCTGGCCACTAGAATGTGGATTGATTTCTCCAGTGAAATCCAAGGCCCACTACTGGAAAGGGCCACTAGCATGTATGGGTCTTAAGGGCAGGGATTTCAATTGTTGTTTCCCCTCAAATCTTTGGCACTTGTCACAAGATTTAACGAAGGAAAAGACATCAGCAAACAAGGTGGGCCAATAGTACCCAACTCTGAGGATCTTGTGAGCTGTAGTTTTCCAATAGTGATGTCCTCCGCATGTCCTGGAATGAAACTGCTGCATAACCTCCATGGATTGTTCTTTTTCCAGACATCTTAAAAGAATTTCAGAGGGTCCCTCTGGTAGAGAATATTTTCATGAATGCAGTATCCAGCTGCCCTGAGCTTGATAGTTCTGGCTTGGCTTGAACTAAGGCCAGGAGGAACTTCTAGATTTAGAAAGAATTGCGCCATTGTAGAATACCATTCATAAGAAGCTATATTTTCTGCCAAGGACTAATTTTGCCTAGGTTCAACTATTTCTTCTTCTGTCTAACTATCTTCTGAATTTGTGCTTATCAAATTCATATCCAGTATTCTGCAATTTTCTTCAGCCATTAGTCTAGCAAGGCCCTGACATTTGACAAGCTTGGTGGGCTTCAGCTTTATGTTAAATTCAATCAGTTTTACAATCCATTTAGCCCTTCTTCTGTCAACATCTGGCTGCATTAGGACATCTTTTACTGAAGTAGAGGGCACACATGCAATTATCTTGGAATGCAGAATGTAAATTCTGAAAGCTTTCAACGATTTGATAAGAGCATATGCCTACTTTTCAATGATATGATAGCTCAATTTAGCATCTCTTAATTTTTTCTAAAAAATGGCACTAGATGTTCTGAGCCTTCCTCATTTGCTTGCAATAAAACTGTTGCAAGGGTGTCATCAGAGGCAAATGAAAATATATGAAACTCCTTGTTGTAGTCTGGGTTGATTAAAGTAGGAGCTTCCATAATAGATTTCTTAATGAACTCAAAGGATCCTCTTGCTGCATTAGTCCATTTGATCTCTGACCCCCTTTTCAACATGGAGGTGATGTGTTTTACAAGTTCTGTGAAGTTAAATAAACCTCCTTACAAAATTTATCTTGCCCAAAAAGGATTGGATGTCCTTATTTGATCTTGGGACAGACAAGGTCTGTATTTCTCTTACTCTTTCTAGGTCGATTTTGACACCCACAACAAAAACAACATGTCCTAACAACTTACCTTCTTCTAAAGCAAACTGTGACTTTTTAGGATTGACTGAAATCCCAAACCTTCTGCACTTTAGGAACACTTTCTTCAAATGTTGCAAATGGTCTTAATGGCTGTCGGAGTATATTGTTATATCATCAAGGTAGATAAGGACAAACTTATCCTTTTCTCCCACAAATGATATATCCACAGCTCTCTGAAAGGTGGATCCAACATTCATCAGTCCAAAAGGAATCTTGGAATACATGAAAGTGCCCCAAGGAGTGGTGAATGCAGTCTTTTCTTGGTCATCTGGATGTACAGCAACTTGGTTATACCCTGAAAATCCATCCAGGAAAGACATTACTTTGGCTCTTGAGACCTTCTACAACAAATGCTCCATCTTAGGTAGTGGATAATTGTCTTTCTTAGAGCATTTATTTAAGTTTCCGAAATCAACGCAGAGCCTGATTTCTCCACTTTTCTTCCTTACCACTACTAAATTGGCTACCCATTTTGAATATTTGAGAGGGACTATGATTTTCGCAGCCAGTATCTTCTTGATTTATTTTTCAATCAGAGGGAGGAGCAAAGGATTTATGGGTCTCAGCTTCTATTTGAAATAGATGGTGTCTTTCTCTAAAGGAATTCTATGCTGGATGTGTTGAGATTGCAACAAGATGATGGAGCCTAGTGAAAAGAGTCGCCTTCACTAAGTGGGCCCGCAGGAAAATTATGATGCAAAGTCTATTTTTAGACTATGTCTATTTTTATACATATGGATCATGTCTATGAGTTGCCGGAGGTTGTTTATGGATGATTGGTCAAGTTGGCAAAAATAGATGGACTTCTATTTTTAGACAACAACGGTGACACTGCCAAGTCTAATTATAGAGCAGTCAAATATTATTAGCTTAAAATAATATTTAGAATATAAACTTTATCTTATTCTCTTGGAGCACTTCAGTTTGAGCTACAGATGTGGCACATGTAGCTGTCAGAAGGAAATATGTTTTCTTTGTGGGTCAGTTGAGTTGTTCCATGCATGACTTCAATTAGAACTCAATCAATTAAGTTTGGTGGAGTTGATTGTGGAGTTGATGGAGTTGTGTTTAGTTTGACTTGGTTAAACTAGTTGTAATTAGTCTAACTGCAAATAGACTAATGATGAGTTGTTAAACTAATTATTAACTCATAATTCAACTAAATAATACATCAGTTAACTCATTTGCATGTCAGTGCATGTTCAGTTCAGCAGGGACAGGTGTTAGAGGATCAGATTGCTATTAGTTGTGACTATAGTTGTGCATGAGGATTTGCTCAATCAATGGGATTGAGTTATACCAATGAGAATTGGCCAATACCAAGTGATTATAGCCTCTGCTCATGTGATTCCTGTGTGATTGATTCTTTTGAGGTAAATACGAGTTTGGTTCAACCATTCTCATCCATTCTTGAGCAGGTATTGAGCAGTGGAGGTAGTGAAGCAGGGGAATAGATTTGGAGATCAGATCTGAGTTGTATTGTGTGTAACAGGTGGATGTAGTGCTGGATACTTGTGAGAAGTATTCACTATTGTAATGTTACATGTTCTCAATCATTAATATACAGATAGTGTGGGGTTTTCAGCTGTAATCTTTCCCCAGGTTACATACTGCGTTAATGTGTGCATGCTCTTGATGTTTTATTGTTATTGATGCTGCTATATTGATGATCAACGTAGAGGAGATTATGTATTGTGTATGTATTCCGCAATAGTACATGATCAGGATAATCTTAATTGAATATGTGTTTATTATTCAAAATTTCTACATGGTATCAAAGCTGTTGATCATCAGATCTACTATTCAGGAAGTGTTTACATTCTATTTCTTCAAGCAAAGTTTGTAATCGGGCCAGGTAGCCTCTGGATTCATCCTTCCTTTGGAAGGTGATATATATGGTAAATGCCCATACAGTCGATCTCTATACAAGAAATACCTTGTTCTCTCGAATTCTAGACCAGAAGCGGTTGAGTTGGAGTTGGTGGAATTCGAATTTGCAGCAGTGTTTTCTTGGTGTCAAAACTAAGATGTCTTTCACAGGATTGCGATTGGAGTATGCCCTTGAGGGCAGTACGAACTATATTGCATGGAAGGACAGGATGGAGGCAGTATTGGATGATAACGAGCTGAAGGAGTTCATAGAGATGGATGTACCAAAGCCTACTGATGCTACTCAAGCTGATGCTTAGCAAAAGAAGACTGCAAAATGTCGAAGGATTCTGTTGGAGGGCGTGAAGGATCACATTGTGTCCAACCTCCGTGGAAAGGCTACTCCATATTTGATGTGGAAATCGTTAACAGAATTATTCCAAAGCAAGAGCGATCAGAGGAAGCTGGCGCTCAAAGATAAACTCAGAAACATCAAATGCGAGAAGGGTGACAGTATGCCCAAGTATCTCATGAAGTTCACTCAGTGTCGAGATGAGCTGGGAAGTGTGGGAGTTACTATTGATGATGAGGACTTGGTTAGATTGGCTCTCCTTGGTCTTCTGAAGAGTTGGCATTCCTATCAGGACTCTGTCAATAATCGAGAGAAATTGCCAGGATGGGAAAGACTGTGGTCAAATCTTGTGCAGGAGGAGATCAGGCGGAGTACCAGGGACAAATCTTCATCAAAAAGGGAGCTGATGAAGAAAATTGCACTTTGGCTGCTAAAGCAAATAAAGGGAAGAGAAAGAAAGCTTCTCAGTCTGGTGCGAAAGGCAAGAAGCAGGACATGTCCAAGGTGAAGTGTTTTCACTATCACCAGCACGAACACTATGCCACTAATTGTTCGCAGAAGAAGAAGAACAAGCAAGCTGCTGGATCTGCAGTAGGAGAGGCTCTAGCCTCACAGTTTGAGCTTGATTTTTCATTGATCGCATGCTTGGTTTCAAGTGTGATGGGATTGATGTGGTTCTTGGAAAGTGGTGCATCTTTTCACATGACGGGAGATAGAGATTTGTTTTCTAATCTGGAGGACAAAGATCTTGGAGTGCACATCGAGATGGGCGATGATGGTAGATACAGTGTGATCGGTATCTATACCATTTCCTTTGAGAGGGAGTCTGGTAAACCCTTCGTATTGAAGGAAGTCATGCATGTTCCAGGATTGAAGAAGAATCTTATCTCTATGGCGATGTTAGAAGACAAGGGGTATAATGTTGTTTTCAGTAAGGGAAAAGCTTTCCTGCGCAGCAAGACAACTGGTGAGACCCAGAAGATAGGGGTTCGAGTAAGGAACCTTTATCAGTTGCATGTAGATGGATGCACAGCAATGGAAGGCAAGGCAGAAGGATTGGTGAGCCAGGATGATGGTGAGTTGTGGCACAGGATATTGGGTCACCTTCGCCATGGAGCCTTGAAGATACTGTAGCAGATCACTATAGGGCTTCCTAAAGGCACACTTGCACAGTCAGATCAGTGCAAGGGGTGTACTTTGGGGAAGTTTGTGAAAGCCACCTTTCACGAGAAGGATAGTCACGCCACGACGATCCTTGAGAGAATTCACACAGACGTGTGTGCCTTTCTCAGTTGCTTCGACAGCAAAACACAGGTATTATGTGATTTTTGTTGATGATTTCTCTCGTAAGTGCTGGATCTTCTTCATGCAGAAGAAGAGCGAGACATATTCAAAGTTCTGTGAATTCAAAGCACTGGTCGAGAAGGAGTCGGGGAAGAAGGTGAAGGCTCTTAGGAGCGATAATGGTGGTGAATACATCTCGGACGAGTTCAAGGATTTCTGCAAGGCAGAAGGGATTCGTAGAGAGCTCATAGCTCCCCATAACCCACAGCAGAACGGGGTAGCTGAGCAGAAGAACAAAACGATTGTGGGTGCTGCACAGGCAATGTTGCATGATCAGGGCCTACCCCTTCACTTGTGGGCGGAAGCATGCAATACAGCAGTTTATGTGTAGAATCGTTGTCCTCATAGGATACTTGGCATGAGTACACCTGAGGAGACTTATTCTGGTAAGAAGCCTGTTCTTTCTCATTTGAGGATTTTTGGTGCTAACGTTTACATGCGTGTGACGAAGGATGCCAGAAAGAAGTTGGAGGCGACTGCAGAGGTTGGGATATTTGTGGGGTACACTGATACACCCCACAACTATCGTGTGTATTTTCTAGACAGTGGTAAAACTGTTGTGCGACGGGATATAAAATTTCATGAGGAGAAAGCCATGAAGTGTTCGCTTGAGAGGGAGCTACACTTGCATGCAGATGAGGAGCTATTAGTTCCTAAGGATGAGCTTCAGGATGTGGATCAGCCACAGGACGAGGTTCATGGAGTGGAAGGGACCACTCAAGCAGCGCCAACCATCAGAGGGCGAAAGCGCTTGACAGAAGCTGAGCGACTGGCTCAAGATGCAGAGAAAGTTATAGGACCACCTACAGCCCAACGTAGACAGAGACAGTCACCTGATCGGTACACTGGATACATGGCTCTTATGAGCAAGTGTGTTGTGGCTGAGCCATCCTCTTTCGAGGAAGTTGTGGAGGATCCCACATGGGTAGACGCCATGGTGGAAGAGTATGATTCTATTGTCAAAAACAGTGCATGGGAGATTGTTCCTAGATCGAAAGGGAAATCAGTGGTGGGTTCGAGATGGATATACAAAGTTAAGCAGGCAGTTGACGGGAGTGTGGAGAAGTACAAGGCAAGATTTGTTGCCCGAGGCTTTTCACAGATAGAGGGGATCGATTATGAGGAGACCTTTGCACTTGTCGCAAGGTATTCTTCCATACGGATGATTCTTGCTTTCTCAGCACAGATGGGATGGAACATTCATCAGTTGGATGTGAAGACTGCGTTCCTTCCTAGAGGTCGGAGGAAGGAGGATGCTACTTCAGTGGAGGTAGTGGATGCCACTGATTACCAGCAGTTGGTGGAGTCGCATGTGTGTAGGCTCAAGAGAGGCACATCGGGATATGGATTGGATGAGGTGAAGCTATGTGGCTTCATGGATGTAGATTGGGCAGGGAGCTCAAGAGGCCGAGTATATGGCAGCAAGGGCATCAGGTACCATCATATCAGAGATTGTGTGCAGCGGAGGATCATGTTACTTTCATACATTCCAATGAAGGATCAAGATGCTGATATTCTAACGAAGGCTCTCACCAGGAGCAAATTAGAATACCACCGAGGCAGAATAGGGGTTGCTGATAATCCATATCTTGTCGAGAGGGAGTGTTGAGATTGCAACAAGATGATGAAGCTTAGTGAAAAGAGTCGCCTTCACTAAGTGGGCCCGCAGGCAAATTATGGTGCAAAGTCTATTTTTAGACATATGGATCATGTCTATGAGTTGCAGGATGTTGTTTATGGATGATTGGTC
>APFE030797985.1:96208-136873 GCA_000404065.3 Pinus taeda | reverse complement strand
TTCAGTTAGAACTCAAGTGAGTTGAGTTTAGTGGACTGGAGGTGCAGTTGATGGAGTTGTGTTCAGTTTAGCTTTGTTAAACTGGTTGTATTTAGTCTAACTGCAAAATAGACTAGAGATGAGTTGGGTGAATTAGTTATTAATTAATTCACAAGTTATTAACTCATAATACAACTAATGAATACATCAGTTAACTCAGTTGCATGTCAGTGCATGTTCAGTTCAGCAGGACCAGGTGTTAGAGGATCAGATTGCTATCAATTGTGACTATAGTTGTGCATGAGGATTTGCACAATCAATGAGATTGAGTTATGCAAATGAGAATTGGCCAATACCAAGTGATTATAGCCTCTGCTCACGTGATTCCCAGTGTGAGTGATTCTTTTGAGGTAAATACGAGTTTGGTTCAACCATTCTCATCCATTCTTGAGCAGGTATTAAGCAGTGGAGGCAGGCAAGCAGTGAAATAGATTTGGAGATCAGATTTGAGTTGTATTTTGTGTAACAGGTGGAGATAGTGCTAGATACTTGTGAGAAGTATTGACTATTATAATGTTACATGTTCTCAATCATTAATATACAGATAGTGTGGGGTTTTCAGCTGTAAGCTTTCCCCGGGTTACATACTGTGTTAATGTGTGCATGCTCTTGATGTTTTATTGTTATTGATGCTGCTATATTGATGATCAACGTAAAGGAGCTTATGTATTGTGTATGTATTCTGCAATAGTACATGACCAGGATAATCTCCATTGAATATGTGTTTATTATTCAAAATTTCTACAGGATGATATTTTTGTCATAAGATTTTAGGTCACTATATTCCCAGGCAAAAACATCAGCAAATTGCTTCATTAAATTAAAGTACTCAGAACTTTGGGCAGCAAATAGATGGGTGGACAAATTTATATATCTTGGATGATTTGGACTCCCTATATTATGCCTATGGACTGTAGATTGGTCTTCTTTTTGGGCAGCCTTATGAGGCACATCATTCTGGTCAAACAATTTTTCTAAGGGGATTAGACCTTTAGGTATCTGATTGCTAGGTAGTTGGACAATGCTATTTTTTCCAACTTTGTTTCTAAGCTAGGATTGAGGACTTTCTTCAAAGGCTTCATTCCCTTGATCGATTTGAATTTCAGAGAATTCATCAATGACTTACATAAACCTATTCACTTCATCATCATCTTCAAAAATTTTCCCATCTTGGACATTAGTAAGCAAGGATGGTCTATATTTCATCTGAACTTCATAAACTAGTCTGGGGGTAGGGGAGTGATAAACAGGCTAGCAGACATAGCAAGGGAATTAGCGAGCTAGTTTTTTACTCTAGGGATGTATGAGATGCAAAAATTATCAAAAGAATCTTTAAGTCTCCATACCTCATCTCTATATGCCTTCAGCCTTGGGTGCTTTGCTTGAAATGTTTTGTTTACTTGCTGAATGATGAGATCAACATCTCCAAACACCTTTATTCTTCTAATTCCTCTGTATTTATCTGTGTTAAGGCCCAATAACAGAGCCTCATACTTTGCTATATTTTTGGTGACTTGGAAACTCAGCTTAAAAGACAAATGTGTGCTTTCTTCTTCTGGAGATATCAGCACCATCCCTGCTCCTGCAGTCTCCCTTGAACATGCTCCACCAAAGAACATTTCCCAAACCTGACTTCCTTGCTATTCCTTGGCCTAGACTATTGGTTTCTTGAGCTGTAACGAGGCCTTCTGGGATTCTTCGATTTGGAGAATACATTTTCCAAAATCAGTGTGCAAAGCATAAATGGGATGATTAGAAGGATTCTTCTCATCACTGATGATGTATGCCAGTTGTGATTCTTTATACAATCTCCTGCTCTCCCCTCCAAAAACTGGGATAGTGGCATAAGATAAATCATTTTGTAATGTCGCACCTAGTCTCTTAATCCATCCTCTGGACAACAGCATGCCTAACTTAGGAGGGACATATGCTACCACAATGTCCATCATCATGCTCTTCATGGGCAGCTGAGTTAGGGTAATGGCCAAGTCTTTGATTAATCCCATGCATTTTACTTTTCTTGAATCAAATGAAAATAAATCATGATATGGTCTGGTGATATCAAGGCCTAACTATTCCATGACAGCTTTGGGCATCAGATTGTGACTGGCCCCTGTGTCTAGCAGGCAATTGTGGAGGATTTTGTCATGAATGGCCAAGGAGACATAGAATGATGGGGAGATATTATTAGTAGGTTCATTCATTGGGCTAAGCACAACTGCAGGCTTATCATCTTGCAAATTTACATAGTCATGAGAGGTTTGTGAGGCTTTTAGCTCAAGGGCACAAAAGATTGGTTTTCTAAAAACTTCACTCTTTACAAGTTCTATCAAAGGAACAAATGTTTTTAACTTCTGGACTTCTAATTCAAAGCTGAAAGGGGAAGGGGGCTTGTTAAGACCTCTTACCTCTTGAGCTGGTGCTTTGAGGATGACTGGATCAACTGCTGGTCTTTTCTGTCTGATATTCTGTTGTTCTCTTGGGACAGCAGCTCTTTGGGCAGGATTTTCCTTGACATTGTTTGTTCTTGACCTCAGATTATATATTTTCTACTCATCAATCTACAAAACAACCTCTCTGTCCCATTCTTGACTAGTTTGGCACTGGAGTAATGATTCTTCATAGGCAGCTAATGTCAAAAAGCCAGCACTGCCCTTATCTTCCATGCAACGAATCTCATCCTCTTCTTCAAACTGCTCCTCCTCCAAGACTACGTTTTGGAAAGGAGCCTTAACTCTCTGTTCTTCACTTACTTCTTTACCCTTCTGAATGATCTGCAATTGTTCATTTGCTCTTCTAAATGGAATTGGATTTCTTGGAGCAAATGTGTTTGGAAGCCTTGCCTTCTGAACTCTGCTCAACCTTCAACTCAGATATCTCGACAGCCAATGATTCTATCATTTTAGTCATTTTGTCTAATTTAGGTTCAGAAGATGAAGCAAATGAAGAAGAAGCCTCACCTCTCTGCCTTCTTCTATCAGCATGACTTTTGAGTTTCTTTGCAGCCATGATATTAGATTCCACCTCTAAAGCTGCATCTTGCATTTCAGCTAGAGTGGCACACCTTCTTTCTCTTAAAAGGAGGTAGAAATCAAGGTCAAAAGCATTGGCATAGGTGAGTTTAGCAGATGTGGGGGTAGGCTTTACTTTGGCTGGTATTTTACTATACATACGATTGAATCTTTTATTAAAATCAGGTAATGATTCCCCATTCTCCCTCTTGAGGTTACCAAACTCAGTATGATAGTATAGCAGGTCCTTTTTATCTCCCCAATGCTTCAAAAATACATCATCTAAGGCTTAAATATCTACTATAGACCTAGGGGTCAATTCTTTGAACCACTTTCTAGCCTCTCCATCAAGGCTCTGGACAAACACTCTCATTCACACATCATCTTCACTGATATCTAGGTTATCAGCATAACTATAAAAAGACTCAATGTGTTCTTTAGTTGTTACTCCCTCTATACCAGTGAACTTAGGCATTTATTTCTGATACTCTCCTATAGGAATGATATTCAAAGGAATAGGCAAGACCAAGGGTCCATACCTAGCAGCTATGATTCTTTCCATCTTCGTGGGTGCTTGTTGGCCTGCCATGTCTGGGATAGGTGGAAGGATACTAGCAGATTGAATGGCAGGGAGCAGCGAAATAGATAACAGAGACAAAGGAATATGATGGACTGTATGGGAGGTTTTCTTTGGACTAAGATCCAAAGGGGAACTAGATGAACAAGGAGTTTTATGAATCTCTGAAGGTGTTTGTTCACTAACAATGCTAGGCTCTATATCTTCAAACTGTACATTCTCAGGTATAACCTTCTTTTGCAGAGATACATAAGATTTCTTAGGCTTACCAGATCCTGATGCTCCTTTCTGTGAGGTTTTCCTCTGCTTAACAATCTTCTCAGGGTCAGGCATTGGGTTGGCTGGTGATTTCTAAGGATTTGTCCGAGTATGCCTCACAAGCTAAGCTAGAACTGTAATGTGTCGTCGCCACTAGGTTGGTCCTCCAGTAGAGTCGCCAGATAGATGATTACAACCAGAAATGTGTCTAGAATTTGTCTATCATCAAATCTGGAGCTGTGTCGTTCTCCCAGGGAAGCTGAGCTTCAATATCCTTTCCCCAACAATGGCACCAATTATGTTATCACCCCAAGAAACTCTCCTAGGTTGTAGCTCGGAGATGCCTGGGAAGATACAAATCCTACTTATTGTTGCAAATGGATGAATGGAAGGAATGATGCTTGTTCAAGCCAGATAACCACTTCTACTTTGCTTGACTCCAAACATGCATGAACACCCCCAGACTACAAGGCTTTATACCACCAATTACTCACAGTTTAAGATTAGGCGAATATGGAGAATACTGACCACACCAGTAGATGCACAAGACCATGTGATGGCCGACTGCAACCAATAAAGAAGTCTGCAAATATAATCTCCTAATGCACGGATAGGATGACAGCTCTCTGGCACTAAGATAAAAGAAACCTAAATAACTCATTCACTGATGCATACAAGACTTTAACACAGAGATAGGATGACAACTTCTCTAATGCTAAACATCAAGAGCTCAGAAATGCAGCATATAAGGCACAACTTGGGATACAAAGAGAGTGAAATATGAGAAATTAATAGCAAAAGAAGGTTGTATTAGCTGAAAATGAAGACAAGACACTGCTAGTATCAAAATAGTCATAGTCTCCAAAGGTTGAACCTTACATCAAAACATCAACCATCAACCCTGATTACATCTTCTTTGTGGGTATATATAGAGCTTCAATACAACAACAATTAGCCATTCTAGGTATGGAGGGGTCATAATTGACCACCATCCGCATTTACTTACCTGATGGAGATTCTGAATGCGTTTACTTACTTTAGTGAATAAATTTGATATTTTCCTGTACTCTGCTATCCTCTTTGGTGGCTGGAGTGTCGTATAAGATAGAGTTCCATAACTGTTGAATGTAGGTATCTGCTCAAGCTCTGTCCTTTTCCCTCTCAGCCATACTGTTTGTTAAATATGGTTGTTGAGGGGCAGCTGCAACTGGTACAGGCAGGTTGGTCACCTTCGTCCTTCGGGCATACGGAAATGATCGAGGGATGCGGGCTACATAGCGAACGGACGAGTTGGTCGAACGAGCAAGATTGGTCGTTAGATCGAGAGGATAAACGGTGGAGATGACTTGGCGAGGGCCATTAGGAAAAGCGAGGGCGGAACGAACGTGGGATGTTGGATCTCAAGTGGACAAATCCAACGGTTGTTGGGCGGCGGAAGCGCACGATGGTTAATGGGTAGGGACGGAGGATCGGGCGGTAAGTGGTTTCAATCACACCACCTTCAGACACTGGGCAGTAAAAGTACAATAGCATGATATCCCATCCATCGTGCGACACGTGGCGGCGGAGGAGAGAGGAAACCACTCTCCATCGTGCTTTAACGCTTGATCGCTTTATGGGCATGGGGAGAGCGAACATCGTACGATCATGGTGGAGGTGATCGGACGGTGGAAAACAATCATGCACGTTTTCCATCGGATGTGATGGGGAGCCGTTGGATATGGAAGCAGAGATCAATGGCTGAGGTTGTGGTGGTGAGTTTATGAAGGCACAAAGTCCGCTGGGCATGGTTTTATGGTGCTTTGGGTTTTAACACCCGGGGCTTGAGGAAAGGGGTTTTATATGGTTTTTAACAAAAGCATGGGAAAAGGAGATGAAAGGGGGGTGAGCAGGGTAAAGGAAAAGGTGGGGGAAACCATTATAGGCCTTCGCTGAGCACGACCAAGGACCAAGTTTGCCTCCAACTTTTAGAGAATCAATGTTATATAGCAGAGCTAACAGGTACCACTACCAACAACACAACACAAGACATGTCATGACTAACACCAACCTTCTACCAACTCCCTCACCACCACTACCACCTCCAAATACCTAGAAATGGATAATGCCATTTTTAGCTACATTGAACCTCCTATATCTTTTGAAACTCACAAACAACACCATTGCTCATGAACCTTAATGGCTATCAATGCCAACCAAGTTACCATCGAACACTCCAAAGTTTAAAGGTAAGTGAGGGGATGACCCAATCAACCATGTTATGAAGTTCCATTTATGGTGTTCATCCAATAGCATTATTGAGGACTCAACAGACTGAGACTATTCTAACGCACCCTCACAGGCCCCATTGCAAAAAGGTATGTTAGTGAAGCTGCTGGATCCCATGGTACCTTTGAGTCTTTAGCTAAATATTTTCTCAACTTTTTCTAGATATTATTTTGTCATGATACATGTTTGGAATTCTTAACCCATTTTTCATAAACTACTTCCACATACATATGAGGCCATTTCCCTGAATGGCATAAGCATTGTAGCCTTTGTAAAGTGGATGATTCACTTTCCCTTCTTTTATATTTATTTTTGAAATCACGTTTTCCCATCATTTCAAAATATTTTGCAATCGGCTTGACACAAACTAAATAAGAAGCTATCAGCAAGGCTCAATAATTACATCTCATTTACATGAAATTAGAGTACCTTTACTCTATTATACCTGATGCCCCTCACCTACAATCTTTCACTCAAGACAAATTTGGGGAATCTAATGTTGTCGATGGTTTGATTAGGAATCTTACCCAAATTCAACCTAGAAACCATCTTCCATATCCTTGGAATACCTATGGTCCACTGCCATCATTCTCATGATTCACAGGTACATCAGTAGCACCAGTGCCATCTAATGTTGGATATTATCCCAGCCAACACACAACCTCTTATAACCTTCCAATTCAATAAAATAAGTACACAACATACACTTTGGAAGTAATGTCAAACACCCAACCTATTTACTCAAACCCTAACTGAAGGGAATCCCTACTTCCTTTCCCAAGAGCACGACAAAGTAACCCCCCACCTCAATGGAATGTGGGGGTGATTTTGTCTAACCTTCAATCCCTTAAAAACAACATTTATTTGAAAAAATTAACACTACAAATCCATCCAATGCCAATGAAAAGAAAGGGAATAATAAATAGAAAGAAAACCAAGGATAGTGGAGAAACCCACGATAGAAACAATAATTGAATGTGTCGACTAGGAGCAAACCCCTCAATCAAAACCAAAGTCAAGGTACTAACAATGTGCAAGAAAGAAAATAATAATGTTGATCTTCAGACTAATAATTCTTATGCAATTTGTGGAGAGCATGTACATTATACCCATCATTTCCCTTAATTCCCAGAGTTTAAAAATGTATGAGAGAGACTAGGGGGTAGGTTGGACCCACCCAATAACCCATTGTACTACAAAACCCATTTCCCCATCAAGTAATTGTACCTACTCAACATGAGTTTAGCGATGAGCCTCATCATAGGGTAATTATATGGACCTTAATACACCTCCTAGCTTATTCAAATAAACTCTTCTCATAATTTCTTACATGTTTTGATTGTATTTTTCTTAATGAGATGAGTCAAAGTGAGATATCATGCCTAGTGGACTAATGTGCATTAACTATAGGTTTTCGAGAGAAAATCATGGAAATTTTGGCTAACTAAGGGCTGAAACTCGAATGAGAAAAGGAGGAGAGATTGTAGGAGATAGATCCTCCTCATTTACTCCTCACTCATTCGAATATTCCTCCATCAATCACACTAGCTCAGAGTTACAGGAAGCCAAGTCATGGAGATCAAAAGGCAGTCGAGCCAGTGATAGTTAAAGAGACAGTTTATCTTGAGTTTGGGAGTCTAGCCTCCCTAGATTTAAGGAAGTCGTTGGAGAATTCATTTGTATAAATAAGGATGCCTAGAGCCTCATTAGGATTCGAATTTTTTTGTAAAAACACTAGTCATTTTCGAGTTCAAAATTTGTGGAAGACCTTGTGATGTAATTTTTTTGTTTTGATAATGAGAATGAGAATTTCCTCGATCCAACACTGAGTTGACTCAAAGGGTTGAAGATCTTGGGTTAGGGGCCAAACCTAGCAACAAAGGATCCTCTTATTGTATTTGTATGCTTAGTTGATTTCATAGATTAATGGTTGAATTGTCTTTAGCATTATTTCATTGCAAGTAGTTGTGGATTTTATTAGTTTTCTTCCATTAGTGCCTTATTTCAGTAGTAGCTTAGAAGAGATAAAGGAATATCAAAAATTTGTCAGTAGAGAGCTTTGGCCTCACTCCTCACTTCAGGGATCACGGTTTGAGGAAGGAACCCCTATGCAGCTGCAAAAAGACAGAATTCTGATTTCTCATGGAATTTAGGGTTTTTTGTTACTTAGGACAACATTTTATTAGTTTGCAAGAATAGGATTTGATTTCCATTTCTTGTATCTTCAGTATTACATTATATCTCATCAAGTTTTCATATTATTCTGCAAGTTTTGCCATGCATGAAATAGGCAACTAGCTCATGAAATTGTGTTTTCCTTAGTTAATTGAAATCATTCTCATTTACATGATTTATGGATAGATGTCAATGATTGATGCAGTGCTGGAGTTTGAGAAGTACAGAGAGATTTCATGATCAAAAACCTCATCCCAACTTCATCCATCCATGATGATCACTTTCTTTAACTAAATCCCTCACCAAATTCATCATTCCATAAGAATACTTCTTCAAGCTTGTTGAGCAAATCCAACCATCTCATAACTCTAGTTTTGAACTTTGCAGTGGTCCTAGGCACTCCCTTGCCTCATTCCATCCACCAACCACTTTCCCTAAGACTTACATCAGCTTCCAAACCCCTCCTTTTTCTCTCGATTGTATCTTGTAGGAATACAAGGGATCTTGTAGGAATTCAGGACATCCTGTAAGACGGATTAGGATATCATGTAGGTTGACCTGTAGTGGCCTATTTTGAGGCCGAATTGTGGAAAAAGACCCTAGGAAGCTAGAAAAGGACCCCTAATTTCTTCCCAATCCTTCTGACCATTCACCATCATCCCTAAGCCACCTACAACATCACCAAAAGAAGTTAGCTTTCACACTTTCACACAAAAAAGACAAAAAGAAAAACAGAGTTATTAATTCATTTATATGCACAATAGTAGAATTTTTTATGCTTTAATTTGCATGCCTAGGACAATAGGATTGCATACATGTTAACTTAGCATTCTTTTGAAGCAAATCCTCTTAGCAGTTAATTAGAAGAATGGTGTGTTTAAGCATTTGATTTTAGTATTTTTCCTTACTGCAGTAGACAAGATTTATTTTAGTGTATATTTCTCTTTTCCTCATTGGTAATCAAGCTTATTCTGAATTAATAGAATTCTGGCTTGAAAACCCTTAGTGGTCTATCACTAGCTTAGCAGTGACAAAGAGCAGACCCATCACATTTACTTGTGGATACAACATTATCACCTCCAAGTTTGTAAGAACTACGGGTTGATAAAGTAAAGTTGGTAGCACTAGGAGTTGCTTCATTCTTGCTGCAATACTGGCACTCATCACTTTTTGGCATCGTTGTCGGAGAGGTGTCTAAGTAATATGTGATTTATGCTTTCTTTCTTCCATTTCTTATGTTTGACATTCTTCTATTAGCTTCATTTCTACAAAAGTAATTTAGTTTTATTTCTTTTCCATTCTACATTCTTTGCTTTCTTTTCCATTCTACAAGTGATATTTCATTCAAGAAGTTAGTTATCATTCAGTTAGTGATTTCAATTCTGTGATTATTTTCAAATCTTGAACAAAACGCAAATCAAAACAAAAATGCCTCTTTCATGCCTCGTAGGAATTGGGATAACTTAGGAAAATTTCTGCCCAATACCCCCACCGCTTCAAACAACCAACCATCCCTCTTCTTCGGTGGCTGTGAACTAGGAGACCCCTTAGGTGAACAACCAGAGATATTTGAAGAGCCTACAGGGGGAGAATAAGAAGGAGAACCCATTCCAACTAACCCAATGGCTGAAAATAGAAATGATAGAGAATATAGAGAAAGAATTGAGGGTGCCTTTCCCATCAGAGAAGCTAATGGGGATACCAAGATGAATAATATAAGCCCCTCTACTCTTTCTCATTTCCATGGCCTAATCTCAGAATATCCAGACACTTTCTTGTTTGAGTTTGTTGTCATATGCAAAATCTATCATTACACCAATGATGAGCAGAAGTTGAAACTATTCCCATCCATTCTCAAGGATGCAGGTTTGTGTTGGTTCATGGGTTTACCTGGGGATAGCATCACAACCTAGGTTAAGATGTAAAAACCTTCAACAACAAGTATCAACACTATTGCGGGTCCAAAGACACTAAAGAGGAAATTTTTAGGATGACCTTAGGGCATGATGAATCCATAGAAGATTATGAAGAAATATTCCAGCTTACCTACAAAAGGGCCAGGTGCACACTTGATCCTGATTCATGGAAGCTAGTCTTGCTTAGAGGGGTTAGGGAAGATATTCTGGATACCCTAAACTTGTTAGCAGTAGGGGACATGTACCAGCTACCCTATGAAGATATCAAGACTGTCTTTAGGAACCATTCTAGGGCAGCTAGGAAAAAGGGTAGGGGTAGTCAACCTATGGTAAGTCCATCCTCTTCCAATACATCCATCAAGGGTGAAACTGGAAATATGTTGGAATATTTCAAGAGTGAGATGTTGCAAACCCTTGCCCTACAGATGGAAACTATGCACGTCAAGAGAAATCAATAGGAAGAAGAGAGAGCCTTAGACATTTTCTACCCTAGATGCACAAGGAGGCACCTAAGGAATGAATTTCCATTGAATTTGACTGAGGTCTTCTCGATCTATGAAGAAAACCACTCCACAGACAAGTTCCCTTCTCTACCTAGAATAAAAGTTGTGTATCAGGGAACTTAAGCGGTGACTGAACATCTCTGCTACATAAATCAAAGGAGAACTCATGGGCCTCAGCCATACAAGCAGGGAATGCAAGGGACATCCCATGCCTATTACAACCCTAGTCAAACCACATCCATTCCCTCTTGGGGGGCCCTGCTCATCCTTCCTAGTTTACACCTCCTCCTTGGTCTTTTACACCTCAATTCCATTCCTAGTCGACCGGCCATTCATTTCATCCATATGCTCTTCCATAACCTCAATGGAATGCATCGCCCTAGGGGTGGAGGCCCCCATAAAACAATGCTCCAGCTTTAATGAATTCACCACCTACTCAACCGCATCTTTTACACCCTACTCCATCAAAACAACCCCAGATGCCTACCCAGCCAAATCCAAACCCAAACAATAGACAGGCACAACAAGTGTATAATGGAGAGACATCCTATCCCACTTATGCTATGGAGATTTAGGAAATCAACCTGAAATCTAGTAGAGTACTCCCTGACAACCAACCTCTACCTCCACCTAGGGAGAGTGAGGAGGAAAGAGAGGAAAGCATGCCTAGAGTAAATCCACCATCCTTTCCTGAGAGATTAACTCAACCAATCTAGCCTACCCCAGAAGAGAATGAACTTAAGGGTGAATTCAAAAATCTATGTGTCAAAATTCCACTTCTCTATGCCATAAAGGATGTACATATTTACAACAACTTGATTAAGGAGAAGTGCTTGAAACATACAGGGAGGCAAAAAAGAGAGACCCATACCATTAATGTCATTGGATAGTTGTCTGACTTAATGTTGGGGCAGGTAATTTGCCTAAAGTATTTGGACCCTAGAAGCCCTATAGTGGATGTGCACATCAATGGCACCATTTTCCCACACACTTTGATTTATCTTAGGGATGCATTAATGTAATGACTAAGGACACCATGCTCAAGCTCAATCTCCAAGGTTCATTGAGAAAGACCACAACAATCTTGCAACTTGTAGACCATTCTATAGTGACCCCTAAGGAGATTGTGGAGGACGCGATGGTCTGCATTGAATCCTAGGAGTATCTTGCAGACTTCTTAGTTCCCCAGCCTAAGTTCAAGCTTACTGGTTACACTCTCATCCTTGGGAGGCCCTGCTAGCCAATGTTGATGCCTACATCAGCTACAGGGCTAGAAATATGACTATAAAAAATGGGCATATGTCCAAGCAGTTAGTCATGTACCCTCCTACTCAGCCGTCTCTAGAACATGACTTACCTTTATGGCTGGAAGAGGAGGAAGAAGATGAAGTCTACATAGCCCAACTCTATACCTTAGAAATAGCCATGGGAGGAGGACAACCGGATGAAGATGATTTGATTGAACACATACTCCAAAGTCTAACTCCCAGCATATTGTCCTTAGAGGAAGTAGTAAAGGAAACCTAGAACAACCATCATATTGATATATGCTTATCTGATTCAAACCTTGCCGATGTCAAAACCATAGAATTCAGCCTTGAGAGAACTTTGAAAATCAACCCATCTCTTTCTGTACACCAAGAGGAAAAGTTGTGCAACAGGGTAAAGGAACATCTGGATGCCTTTGCTTGGAGTTACAAGAAAATGAGGGGAGTGCACCCCTCAGTGTGTACTCACTGCGTTTATATCAAATAAGGTTGAAAACCAGTCCGAAAACCCCAAAGGAGAATGAATCCAGCTCTCAAGGATATATTCAAAGAAGAACTACAAAAGCTGCTAGATACATGATTCATTTACCCTATCTCGGACAATGAGTGGATCTCTTCTTTGGTGTTGGCACCAAAGAAAAATGGGAAGTGGAGGATTTGTGTTAATTACAGATATTTAAACAATGCAACAAAGAAGGACCATTTCCCTCTACCTTTCATTGACCAAGTGTTAGATGGCTTGGCAGGGAAAAAGTTTTTCTCTTTCCTAGATGGGTTCAGTGGGTACAATCAAATCCAAATCAGCCTAGAAGACAAGGATAAAACCACCTTCACTTGTCCTTGGGGTACTTTCTCTTATAGGGTCCTTCCTTTTGGCCTGTGCAATGCCCATGCCACTTTCTAGAGAGCAGTCCTGAGTATCTTTGCCAAGCTAGTCCATAATCCAGTAGAAATTTATATGGATGATTTTACACCCTATGGGTGTGATTTACAGGAGGCTCTATCCAACTTAGGTCAGGTGCTGAACGAATGCATTGAAATGAACCTATCCCTTAGTCCAGAAAAATGTGAGTTCTTGACGACTGCAGGGACTGTTGTAGGTCATTCAATGTCCTAGAAAGGACTGCAGGTGGACCCAAATAAGAAAGCCATCATCCAAAGGGTCCCACCTCTGCAAAAATAGAGAAATATCAAGATTTTTCTAGGTTTAGCTAGATACTATTAGAGGTTTATAAAAGACTTCATCAAGTTAGCTTCTCCTTTATTTGGGCTATTGGCCAAAGACTCTGAATTTTTATGGTAAAAAAGCTGTCAAGAGGCCTTGGACACCACGAAGGACAAGTTGACCACTACACCTATTCTCTGAGGCCCAAATTGGGCCCTTCCTTTCCATATACATGATGATGCCTCTCACAAATCCATAGGAGCAGATCTAGGCTAGATAGATGACAAGTTACCTTATGCCATTTACTTCATCAATAAGAATCTGTCAAAGGTCGAATTGAACTACATAGTGATTGTAAAGAATCTCCTAGTTATTGTGCATTCATTGAACAAACTTAGGCATTACATTACAGGTTACCAAACATTTGTACATACTGGTCATGCTACATAAATACTTGATGAATAAACCTGATGTGAATGCCCAGATTATTAGATGGTTACTTTTATTACAATAGTTTTATCTACTATTATTGATAAGCCTAGTAAGGAGATTGTTGTTGCAGATATTTTGTCTAGATTAATTTTTCCTACAAGGGAGGAAAGAATGGTTGATGATTAATTACCAAATGAAAACCTATTCTCCATTTCAGTTTTCTCTCCATGTTTTGCTGGCATAGAAAACTATTTTGTGTCTACACAACTCCCACTAAATTTGTCCTCCAAAGAGAAAAGAAAGATTGTGAGGAAGAGCACCCCATTCACTTGGATTGGGGACAACCTCTTCAATCTAGGCCTAGATCAAATTCTGAGAAGATGTGTCAGGGAGGAGGAAGTATTTGACATCCTTTTGACCTATCATGATGGGCCTTGTGGAGGCAACTTTGCAACCAAGAGGAAAACATTCAAGGTGTTACAAGCTAGTCATTATTAGCCCACTCTTCATCGGGATGTCAGAAGGTATACTAGTCAGTGTGATTGGTGCTAGAGGATGGGAAAGCATACTCCAAGGGATGAAATGCCTCTACAACCTCAAGTGACTTTCAAGCCATTTGACAAGTGGGGCATGGATTTCATTGGACTTATTGACCCTCCATCCAGGCAAAAGCATTACATCATTATGTGCACTGACTATTTGACCAAGTGGGCTTAAACCAAGGCAATCAATGTAGAAACAAAGGAGAAAGTGGTTGAGTTCTTAAGGAAAAATGTATTTTATAAGTTTGGGTACCATAGAGAATTGGTCACTGATCAAGGTATCCAGTTTACATTTAACATGATTGAATACTTGTTAAGCTAGCACAAGATCAAGCATAAAATATCCACTCCTTATCACCCACAAGCTAACGGATAAGTGGAAGTGACCAACAGAGCATTGGAGGGCATTCTGACCAAAGTAATTAGCAACAACAGAAAACATTGGGCAGATAGATTAGTTGAGGCCACTTGGTCCTACAATACCACCTGGAAGACCACCACTAGATTCACTCCCTATGAGTTGGACTATGGGAAGAAGGCCTTGTTGTCCATTGAATTTGAGTACAATACATTAAGAATGGCAGCACAACTAGATCTAGATCTCACTATTGCATAAAAAGAGAGATTGCTCTAGCTGAATGGGTTAGATGAGTTTAGAATGCAAGCCCTCCTACACAAAGAGGTGAATCAAGTTCAAAGGAAGATTTGGCATGACAAGAACATAAAGGACAAACAATTCCATGAAGGTGATTGGGCTTTGTTGTATGATTCCAAATAAAAAAGATTTTAAAGTCAAGTTAAGGACTAGATGGTTAGGGACTTATGTCATAAATAAATTTCATGATAATGGTTTAGTGCAGATAAGAAGCATTGATGCAGAGGTTATTCCTTTACTTGTCAATGGGCATAGATTGAAGGTTTACAAGAAGCCAATGTCAAAGCAAGAATTCATTAATGGCATCAGGAAGACAGTGATGGTGATGGAGCAAGTCTCAGCTTATACTTCATTAAGTCACTGAAAAAAAAATGAAAAAAAAGGGGAAACAATAAGGAGACTTGGGTGAAAACCTCCATGAGGCATATGAGCCCCACTGTTGGGTTGAAAACCTCTTGAGGCGGCACAATGGTGTCAAAAAAAAAAAAAAGAGAGAGAAATAAAAATATATTCGGGTGAAAACCTCTATTGAGGCACCTCGAGAAAGCAGCTAGGATGAAAACCTCTTGGAGGCAGACTAGTTGCTTTCAAAAAGAATGAGAGAAAATAAAAAAAGAGAAAAGAAAACTTTGGAAATATTGTTTGCAGGTTAGCAAGAAGAGGATCAGAGCAACAATAAAGGATCAAAAGGACCTATACAATTCATGTTTTAATTCCTCCATTCCATATCCTTCATCATTCCATCATTCCCTCCATTTTTTTAATCATTTAGCTCAGTTTGCAAGGGTTTTGTGTTTTCTACAGGATTCCCTGTAAACCTACAGGATTCATTGAAAAAATACAAGATGATACTATAGGAATTACAGTGGCTTGGGAATCCCAAATAAATTAACCCTAGAGCAAGGGGATAACCTTCTTATGTCAAAAAATAAATGTCTACTTTACCATCTCATCACCATGCCTCTCTCCACCATGATCACCCTTGCATTCATCCAATAAATCCAATTTCAAAAAAAAAAATACAAGTATAAAAAATAAAAAAAATAAAAAATAAACAGAAAGAGATAAAAGAGGATGAAGACAGAGAACAAGGGGACAACACCAAAAATAAATACCTCTCATTCACCAATCCTGAGACCCCTTCTCTACCCATTCCAACCATCCTCATGCTCTAGAGTGAAGGAATGATTAAAAAATTTGAGGGAGAGGCAGCCATAGGACATCATATAGGAAATCTTGTAGTAGTCTGTCCGACAAAACAAAAAATCACAAGTTGCAGTCAAATTCAGCATGGAGATCCAGAGATCAATGAAGCTCCTCCAAAGCTTAGCAACAACATCAGGATCATCAACATCACCATCCAGTACCTGCACATCAAAGAAAAACATCAGAGGACAATACATAAATAAATAAACACATGTAGCAAATACACAATAAGGACTTCACTCTCAAACAAACAACATTAAGGAATCATTACCACAGGTATGTGTCTCACTTCCACTATCTCGTTAGAATAATATGAGAAAACATGTAAAGTTGTAAAAGAGTTGGTTTTATAAGTGAAAGGTGGCTATTTCACTTGGCCACCTTCGATCATTCAACAAGGAGACTACAGTTAGTTCCTCACACACATGGCAGCAGTCAAGTCAGGATAAAGGAGAGATGAGTTCAAAAGTGGTTAAGCTACGGATGCCTGAAGTGGGAGTTGATTATGAGATAAGGATAATGATGATGTGGTAGTGGGACCAACGGTCCAAAAATGGATACTCGTACTTCGGCTACCTAGTACCAGCACACTGTCTCACTCAAATCACCCATATGAGGAAATAAAATGTTGATTCCCATGCATAGGAGGCATTCACATTCTTGAGGCTACACCAAAGAAAAGTTTCTCTTGGCCCTGAAGCAATCTATAGGAAAGAGAGTGAGCAATTTTTCTAGCGCAGGAGAACCTATAGGATCCTACAGGATACAGAACAATCACCTATAGGATTGGTAGTAAGAATTTTTTAAGGGAAAAACTAGAGATTGGATTCATCAAGAAATGATAAGGAGGTAGGAGCTATACTTTCCCACAATTTCCAAGTAAAAATCATATATAAAAGCCTTCTATTTTGTTGAAAATATTGCATTCAAGGGGAATTGTACACAGAATATACATTTAAAATTCTTCATCCATTAGAATTTGGTATCAAACATATATAACCCTCTACACCCATCAAACAAAATGATAGGGGGATTTAACAAGAGGGAACCCACCAACACAGTGAGGATTCATCAGTACCCTCTTGTACTAGATATATTCACAAGGCAAAATTAGATGGGTTTCTTTGAAAATTTGAGAGGATATGGTGATGAAGTGGCCAGAGACTTTGCTCTCTCCCTCATACCACTGACTAGGACCTATGCCATTGTTGTGGTGAAGGGCCTCTCTGTAGAACTCACCCCTGAAATCATAGGCAGAATCACCACACTTCCTTTAGGACTACCTTGGAGAAAGGAGGATAAGGGTAACAACAAAATTGCAAAGAAGAAATTCTTTTTGGAAGGAGAGGAGGCAATGGAAGACAAAAATGGGGTCAAAATAGAAAGCCTACCATATCCTTGGAACGAAATTAGCTACCACCTTATTAAATATATATCATGTGAAGGTAGGTACAATGTGGTATATGGATACGATTTTAGGCTTCTCCAAGAGATGAGGTTTGGATTAGTCACACCTCCTCAAAACAGACTAAGCATACCCTACTTTCTTCTTCAATCAGTGCTAGATATGAGCATTAAGGTGTAGGAAGGAAACCCATCAACAGCTAGCCCATCATGGGTTAATTAGACTTATCATATAATATTCCCTCCCAGACATAAGACTCCCTATCACATGGGAAACTTTTAGAGACATGCAAATAGAGGAAGACATAAAAGCCCTTGAATATGACAAAAAACCCACTTCTAGTGAAAGGGATGGAGAAGAAATATAGAAGGATGAAGGAGAAATAGAGAAGGATGAATAAGAAACAAAGAGGTATGAAGAGGAAATAGAAGAGGAAGAAGAGGAAGAAAAGGAGAATGAAAGTGGTGAAGAGACAAAAGAAGATGCAAAGGAGCAAACTGAGGAACAAAGTGAGGAACTAGAGGAAGAAGAAGAGGAGAAAGACAAGAGTGAGAAGGAGAATAGAAAAGAGGAGATAAAAGACAAGGAATAATAGAGGTCTACAATCCAAGGAAAATAAGGGGAGGAATCACCCAGGGTATCTCTAGAACCCACTGAGAAAGAGGCGGTAGCTTCCTTCACCGCCCTTAGTACCCCTATCAAGCAAAAATAGAAGAGACAGAGACAAACTCCATTGTACTTTAGGATAAGAAAAGGTACAAGAATAAGGAAAGGAAAACCTCAAACTCCCACCAAGGTTCCTATAGTCATTGAAGACTCACCAAAACAACAGGAAAAGATAGCTCCTCTTATGAAAAATCAAGGAGAAGGATCATGAGGATAAGCCTCTCCCAAGTCTCATATCACTTATGTTAGGATGCTTGTCACTAGATCTGCCTCATCCAAAGGAAAAGGCCTCCTATAGGAGACACAAAAGAACCTACAGGAAGTAGAAGCCATCCTACAGGAAACTCTGCTAAACATACAAGAAACTCAAAAATTGGACAAAGAAGGGAGCATGCAACAAGAAATAAAGAAGGAGGATCCAAAGCTGAGGGAACCTATTCCTCAACCCAACCTTGACTCCTACTACATTTTCATTGAAGGGGGTAGGGTCATTCCACATAGATTCTCCATCCCCTTATTCTTTGAGCTTGAGAAAGAAAGGGCAAGAACACATAGGTGGATGCAAATATCTAAATCTAAAGGAGTAGAGGACATAGGTCACATGGAGGAGAATGTAAAGGAGATGGGTAGAGAACATAGTAGCCTGAGGGACAAAGAGGCAATGATGAAAGCTTAATTGGAGACAAATAATTCATGGTTAAGTGGATAGCTACAAGAAAGAGAGAGTTAATTTCCATCCATGGTCAGTCTCTCCTTAGAGGTAATCCAGTGCAAGATGATTGCAAAGTCTTATGAATTTTATCTTAAGGAATAGTGGTTGTAGTTCCAAATCAAGACTGTAGCACAGAGAGGCACTATGCCCTTCTAGGATTATAGACAATTCATTTATCTCTGTGATCAAAGCACCTTGGAGGATATGGCTTGAATGTCTGCGTTTTACCTACATAACTTTGCCTTAAGAGATCTTAATGTGTGGGACCCTAATTCAAAACTAGGGGACTTACAGTTGATGGTTTTGGCATCATGAGGAAGCAAGGGCTACATAAATGAAGAAATTAATGGCAAGCGAATAAATATAACCCCTCATGATAAGAGCTAAGAAATCAAAACTAATGGTTGCCATCAACACCCATAACTTGATTGCAAATGACCCTCAACTTGCACCTAGGTACCTTGTTGCCTAAAAGCAAGCAATCACACACTTTGAGGACATGTTCAAGCTGTTAGGAGATGACAATTGTTTGGTCAATTTAGTGTCCTAAATTGCTCTACAGAAATTATCAATCCAGGTATCATAAACTGATGAAGTGTAGTGCACTGTTTGTGCTAGCTAACCTTTCTTACTTTGTTGTTTGTATGTTTTATGTTGTTTTGGGGGTTTTTGGTCTTTTAATTCCTAATTATTTACAATTTAAATTATCAAAACTAAATCTAACTTTCTTAAATACTGCTCAAAATCTAAAAATGAAAACAGATCTAAGAAAGAAACAAAAGAAAAGCTAAGAAAGATATGCAAACAAAGCTAAGAAGGAAATGAAAACAAATTTTCTATTCTCATTTTACCATTATTTCCAAATCATGAATTAAAATTGAAAGTGATATTTGCAAATGATGTCTAACTAATTACAGAAATAAAACTAAATGAAATACTTGGTTACTTTACCTCTCAATTTTGGGAAAAGTCTCCTTGGGATGACATTTAAGTAATTTTGTACTTCATTAATCTAAGAGAAAGCAAATACAGAGATGCAGAAATAACTCATTGCATAGATGAAATGTTCAACCACTTAGTTAAGGATGAATTATCAACTTGAAGGGTTTTCCATAAATATTCATTAACATAATGAGTTAGTATTTTGAACTAAAAAATGAAATGGCAAAGACAGTAAATGACACTGATCAGTTTAACTGAGAATTTAAAGTAGAAAAACAGTAAATGAAGTAAACTATTCAACAATGTATCCTTGTCATTCTTCAATCCTACTCTCATCCTAAAACAAGGTTAGTTTTTTATTGAAGAAACAAGATTACACTATTGAGTTCTATCTTCTAAACCATTGATAAGAACTAAAAAGAAATCAAGCTAATGGAAACTGCTCTGAATTATAAACACTGTTAGTAAGAAAAATGATTATAAACATTGTTTCAAAAAGAGCATGATGAATTTATAGTTAACAAGAAGAAGAAAATAATTAAAATAAAAATTCTTCAGTGCAGGGGCCCTCTACAACTGATTAGGCTATGCTTGCTCAGTCAAATCCAAGAAAACTCCTTCATATGTTCATAAAAACATGTGGTCTTCTAGATATTCTGGAACTTGAATTTCACATAAAAATTATTACTATTACTGCTAACTTCTTCGGTCCTTTACACATGTATTTAAAAGAAAAATCATATAACTGTTTGTGGAGAAAAACATGCTACAACTAAACATGTAGAAGACAGGTATGCGGAATTTCTTCCTCGGTTGCTAGAGAAATAAATCCAAGACATGGTAGCTATTCAATTTGTTTGTTCAGGTGGCTGTTGGAGTCCGTAGGTATAGGTAGTTGCTCCAGATAACGCTTCTCATCACTGTGAACGTATTAATTAACCATGAAACAGAGTCTTGTTACCCTTGGTCTCTTTCCATTTGACTTATCCATTGATCGTAGTCTTATGCCATCTTCTTTGTCAACCTAGGATGAATGAATAGGACATGGTCCATGTCACAATGATTTCAAAGCTACCCATGTGGCTAGTTTCTCCTTCGGACACCTGGAACCTGTTAGAGCATGGAAGTAGTTGTGGAATAGCCGGTTAACTACAGAATAGGTTGTGTTTCGTAGTTGATACACAAAAATTTATTCAAACATCAAACATAAAAGCATAATATGTAAATCACTAAATGTCCTCCTCAAGATAGTATATACCAATTATTAGTGATGAGAATGCATCTTTCTTATGGGGAAAACAAAGAAAAAGAATGAGAACAATTGCTAGGGAAAGAGTAATTTTGAGGTTCAATATACCCCCACTGCAAAATCATTGCATGTCCCCATACAATTTTCAAAAATCTGAACTTATTTCTCCTATTGCATCTATTCTGACACTTCTGCCAACACATCCAACTTCCTTTTCTTACTTCTCCTTGCACTAACTGCCATCCTGGGCTTCTTCATAAGAAGTTTGTATTTGAGGTTGATAAGTGTTCTACCCAAATTCCTATTTTTCCTCTTCAGCTTCCTATTCTTCTTGTACCATAGCCCTAGGTGCAGTATTGTATTGTCATGAATGGCTTTATCCAGTTTTCTTTGTTCCTTTAGGGTTTCATTTTATTGCTTAATATACTTGTTCAATATCTCCAACTCGTAGATTTCTTGTTTAAGAGAGCTAGTTAGAGGTTCTTGTGGATTGATAGGCTGCTCTAGATTGGTTGAGGATCTTGGATCCATTGAGGTATCCTTCCTCTCTAATGACTCTATGTAGTCATAGACTTGTTGCTGTACTAGATCTATGCTAGGAGAAGCTCTACCTGGGCTGCCTTCAAAATTTTGTGGAGGAGAGTTTTATGGACTGTATTTAGGTGGAATTCTTTTAGGAGATATAACTAGGGTTTCTTCCTCTAAGTTTATGAATTGGTCTCCTTTTGATGTTATCTTCCTCACCTTACCTCGGAGTCTAGATATCCTTCTCAGGTTTTGGAAGCTTATGGTTTCTTCTCTTGTATCTTACTTCCTCTTCCCTATCTCCTTCTTTTTCTTGATTTTCTCCCTAATCTTGGTCAGTCTTTCAGAGAGTAATTGTTCATATTCTTGTGGTGATGAAGGTTCAGGGATGTCTTCATTGATTCCTTCAGCTATCTCTTTCATTTTTCCTTTTTGTTTAGTTTTCTTTCTAACTTTTGATTTAGAAGTTGTCTCTACAACATTCTATTGTGAGGAGGTTCTAGATTTTTTTTGAATGTTAATTTTGATCTTTCTCCTCCTACTTTTCTTAACATGACTCTCCTCAGGTGACTCTGGAGCATCCTGGAAAAAATTTCTTACCAAGAGATCTTCCCAGGTATCCCCTATACTTTTCAAATGGAGTTCAAATAGTATCTTCACTAATCCATGATGATACATGGCTGTTTCTATGGATTCAATTTTATTTTGGACATTTGTAGCCATTCTTCTTAGACTGTTTAGAAGGAAGAAGGGAAGGTTGATGGTTCCATTTTCTAAGAAATTCATTAATAAGTGTATATGGTAAACATACATAGACCCAAATATTCCTTCACATGTAATGAATTTTTGTAATATCAATAGCATATTACCCCATTTGTTCTTGAGTGCTAAAATAGGAATTCCCTTTCTAAATATTGTAATATCCATACTTTGGTTTTTGAGGACCACCTTCCAAGATTCACCATGAAATTCCTTGTTTTTAAACCATCTTTCTCCTTGTCTTGGTAGCTCTGTTACTTCTGCTATGAATGATTCTATGACTGCAAATTTAATATCTCCTATCTCCACTTCTGTGCCATCAAATGACCTTGCAAAAGACTTGGTAATTTCCTTGTGGTCGCTGTCAAATTTCTCAATAAAATTTAACCATCTGGCCTTCTATAGCATCCCTTTAAGTTGTGGATACCCCTCCATATACGTTACCCCTACGGGCTTTGTCCTAACAATAAGCCCCATATCCTCTATTTTCGGTTAACCTTTAAAATTACTCTTACTGTCTATAAAATGAGTGTTATTAAGAAATGGAATGACTTTGTGTATAGAAATGGAATGACTATGTATATATGAAAATGGAAAGACTGTGTGTATAGAAAATGGAAAGACTATGTATATGAAATGACTATGTTATAGGAGAGATAAACTTAAGGGTTTGCATGTAATAAGTAGACAGTAAGGGTTTAGAGAGTCGTAGATAGGTAGGTCACATCATCATCTTGACCATTAATAGGTGGAGTTGTGGAGGACCGTTTAAGTACAGGTTATGGAGATTGAAGCGGAGATTTTTTATGAAAGAATCATTGAGACTGTTTGTCATTAAAGATGGAAGATATGGTGGAGATGTAGGGGCGATCAAATCAAATGATGGTTGAGTAAGGAGACATGTGATTATACATACTATACAAACTTATGTTTTCAAATTGCTTTTTGAAATAAAGATTTGCATTTAACTTTGGAAACTTTACCTTTCGCTTGCTAATTTTTATTTTTTATGTTGATCCACAGGTACTTTGAGCATGGTTGGTCTTCAAAAATTGGTTTTTCTTTCAATTCCTTGCATACATGATTTTATTATGAGCTGTACACTTGTGCCTGAATTGATAAACAAATTGTAGCTTTGGAACATAATTAGTTGCAGAGCGTGAAAAAGAAAGTGAAATATGGCTTATGGATCATGAAAGAAATGGAAGTGGCTATGTCAGTGAAATGAAATGAGATGTAAGACAAGATGATAAATGAAATGAAAATGGAATGAAAGTTGTAAAAAGAAAAACTGAAAAATTTATTGATGGAATATGACAATGAGATGAAGTGAAACTACAGAAATAAAATGGAATGAGGTGAGATGATATGATATGATGAATTTTTAGAATCTAAACTATAGAGTGACTATAGCTTTTTGTCACTACTTATTACACAAAGAAAATGGAAAATATAGGGTGTCAGAAACCTCTGATTTTCACCCTGTATTTTTTTTATAAGTATGCCAATCAATGATTGGTTTTCAACCTAATACAATTGAATTTTTTTTATTTCTCTTTTTTTATAGGAAAAATAAAGACTAAGTTAGTGGAGAAGAAAAATTCTTCTTCACTAGCTTCATTTCAGAATTGTCTTGGAAAATCTTAATGATCTCCTCTTTTGAAATTGGTTTCTGATATATCTTTAATCTATGACCATTCACAAGAGGAGGAATTTTACTTTCATCTATTTTTCTTATCCTCACTACTCCATTACTAAAGACTTTTTCAATCTCATATGGCCCAAGCCAATGAGTTTGAAACTTCCTTGGAAATCCTTCAACTTTGAGTCAAATAACAACGCTCAATCTCCCACTTGAAACCTCTTGTCTTTGATAATTTTTCATGCCATTTAGCCCTTTTTTGTTGGACTATATTAGTCCTTTGGACTACCTCTTGACTAATTCCATCAAGTTCATTTAATTGCTCCAGCCTATTGTTTCTAGGAAAACTAGTATTCCTAAAGAATGCTAGCCGTCTAGGTTTGGAAGCTACCCTAGAAACAATAGTTTAAAGTAATTCAATGATTTCTTCTATGTAATAGATAAGAGAAAGATAATGGAACCAACCTGGAACTTCCGCTTAATCCCTCACTTGATCTCTCTCCCCTTTAACGGAGCCTACAAATCCTCCCCGTACTTAACATGCTTGGAGAGTACCTACACAAGTACAACAACAAAGAACCATCAAAGCATCGTGATATTTTACAACATAAACATTATAAATCAGATATATAATGAACAAATGATAGCATTCACAAATGATAACATTCATGATTGCACGATCATATGGAAGAAAACTTGAAGAGCTTTATTAATAGAAGGGAGAATTACAACCCAGTTTTCTAATCCAGCATCATCCTCCCAGCTTCAATCCTTCTTCACCTCATAAAATAGCAAGATCACTCCAACAATACAATGCTCTTTCCTCAATTACAAACTATCAGCACTTCTTTGCAATTCACAATATTCCAGCCTCTAGATCTCTTGGATGAGGGATCCATTTATAGATGTTTGCAAGGGTGTGAATCATCCATGGGGTTTGATTAGTGTCATTCCACTTGTTACAATGGGTTCCACGAGAGAAGGGATTGGATTTTCTTAGATCCCTTATTCATCCTTGGGAAAATTCAAAGAGGCAAGTGGCATAGGAGCAAGTTCTGGAAGATTCCATGAGCAATCAACTGACAAATGTCTCGGACATTTGCCCATCCTCACCCATCACACCATATAGAAGGCCTAAAAAATATGCATCGCACCCTGGTAATGTACCACTCAGTATGGATCGCACTTTTCCAGTGGAGCAGTCAGTATGGTTCAATTTATGCAGTTTGTGGATGGTTTCTCAGATGGAACTTTTGGGGAATTATATATTTAGATGACTATGTTCCTTTAGGGTATGAAACAACTCTTTTAGGGGTTGATGAGCCCTAATACATTGACATATAATTTTGGGGTTGATGTGCCCAAATATGTCTATAATAGTTGCCCCCTAAAGCATAAGGTTGTAAATATCCATGTCAGATGAAATTCTTTATCATGAGGATCCGAAGTTTCGAACTAGAAGGTGACCTGCATAAGTTAAAATACAATACATCATCATAATATAATATTTCATGATCTAGCTGAGGGAGCCATTCCCATGCTCAGCTTTACAAATTTCATTTCGTGTACATAGATTAGGTAGTCGTCTGCAAATATAGATTTGTGATTCTACAGATATAGAGTCACAATCCATGGTTAGGATGACCATCTGTGCAGAGCCTTTGTACATTTGATGTTTTTATATCCTTGAATATATTGTAGCCTGGATGGATGAAACTAGATCCGGGGTCTTCAAACTCATTCAATCTTCGCTCGATGTACAAATCAATCCATGTGAATATATGTTCTGAAGTTGAACATGGAAAGACATCACTTGATTACCAGCCAATGATGTGAGCTATTAACAGACGTGAGAGGAATCATCGATAATGATAATTACCCTCAAGGTACTACAGTACAATTCACGTGGTGTGAATACATGATCTGATTTTGAACACCACACAAAATCTTTCGATTGAAGGCCATTGATGTCAACCTATTGTCGGAAGTGAGAAACTTTCCATTGATGTATGCAAGCTCCAAAGCATTGAAAGGGTTGTTTCTAAGTCAACTTCTTGGATAATGAGCTGATGTTGACAAGAAGTGACTCATCGTAGGAGGGCCTTGATGTATCCCACATCTATGACACGAAATGAAGCAAATGATTTCTAGAGGTTAAAAAACAAACTGATGACACAAGGTTCAAGAATGGCGGTCATGAAAAAAATGAAGGTTGGAGGTATTGGAGTGGATGAGACATTAACTGGATGGTGGTTTCTTAACTGAATGACTTCTCTTGAACATGTCGACAACAATAAGATGAATTGGTAACGTTAACCCCAAAATGTTTGGTCAATTTAGTGTCCTAAATTGCTCTACATAAATTATCAATCCGGGTATGTAAACTGATCAAGTGTAGTGCACTGTTTATGCTAGCTAACCTTTCTTACTTCGTTGTTTGTATGTTTTATGTTGTTTTGGGTTTTTCTGGTCTTTTTTTTCCTAATGATTTATGATGTAAATTATCAAAACTAAATCTAACTTTCTTAAAGACTGCTCAAAATCTAAAAATGAAAACAGAGCTAAGAAACAAATGATAATAGAGCTAAGAAAGATATGGAAACAAAGCTAAGAAGGAAATGAAAACAAAGTTTCTATTCTCATTTTACCATTATTTCCGAATTATGAATTAGAACTAAAAGCGATATTTGCAATTGATGTCTAACTAATTATAGAAATAAAACTAAATGAAATACTTGGTTACTCTGCCTTTCAATTTTGGGAGAAAGTCTCCTTGGGATGACATTTGAGTAATTATGTACTTCATTAATCTAAGAGAAAGCAAATATAGAGATTCTGAAATAACTCATTGCATAGATGAAATGTTCAACCACTTAGTTAAGGATGAATTATCAACTTGAAGGATTTTCCATAAACATTCATTAACACAATGAGCTAGTATTTTGAACTAAAAAAGGAAATGGCAAAGACAGTAAATGACCTTGATCAGTTTAACTGATAATTTAAAGTAGAAAAATAGTAAATGAAGTAAACTATTCAACAATGTATCCTTATCATTCTTCAATCCTACTCTCATCCTGAAACAAGGTTAGTTTTTAATTGAAGAAACAAGATTACACTATTGAGTTCTATCTTCTAAACTACTGATAAGAACTAAAAAGAAATCAAGCTAATGGAAACTGCTCTAAATTATAAACATTGTTAGTAAGAAAAACGATTATAAACACTGTTTCAGAAAAGAAAATGATGAATTTATAGTTAACAAGAAGAAGACAAATAAATAAAATAAAACCTCTTCAGTGCAGGGACCCTCTACAACTGATTAGGCTATGCTTGCTCAATCAACTCCAAGAAAAGTCCTTCAGATGTTCATAAAAACATGTGGTCTTCTCATATTAAAACAGGGACACAAAACGTCCAAAAATTACAGACTCTAGAACTTCGATTTCACATAAAAATTATTACTATTCTTTTTTTTCTGAATAAAGAATAAATCTATTGAGAAAGGAAAAAATATAGTACAATCAAGCCTGGAAACAGGCAGAGTGGAGAAGCAAGGGAACCGGAGGTGATGGGAACTCAACCTCGTTCCAAAGAGACAGACAAGGGAATGGCCATAGAGAGCATAGGACTACATCTGAAAAAACTGAGCAGAGAAGCTACCCCGAAGGGTTATTTTCTACAAAACAACATTTTTTGCCTTTTTTCTTGCTCACTTTTATCCACCCAGTGGAGCTTGGCTGACTTGTAACAAGTTGAAGATTATTCTGTTCTGACGACTGAGCATCCTTCTCAGAGTCTGATGACGAAGAGAGATGAGAGCGCTTTTGGGAAATCTGAGGGTTAGAGGGAATGTCCGTAATAGCTGAGGGAGCGTCCCTCGGAATTTCCTCATTTTGCATATCAACTTCAATTTCCTCATCAACCTGCACATCTGCCTCAGATTCCTCCTCCTCCGAGCTCGAGCAGCCTAAGTCGTCCAATGGACGAGGAGGCTCAAATGGATTCCATCTTTTGGATTTGGGCTTACCGTTCAGATTCTTCTTTTTATCTTTAAACTGCGAACATGTACTCTGAAGGTGCCCTGTTTGATGACAATGGTGACAGCAAAAGGCTGTATTCTCGTAATCCAGTGTCTGAGTCCAGTGGAAATCTCCAAACTTCAGGTTAATCTGATCCGGTAGTCCTTTGCTGATATCTATTTCTGCACACAGTCTGCCGTAAGTGAAGAGACCATTTTCCCTTCTTGAGGTATCTGTAGCCAGGTATCATCCTAAAGTATTTCCAATGGCTAAGAAGACAGAGAAATCCCAAAAATGAGCAGGAAGATTCGGGAGCCTGACCCAAATGGGAAGCTTGGAGATCACTGTTGTAGAAGGGTCGAAATCAGGAAACCAGGGGGCAAGAAAAATCCCAGCCGAACCCCAGAACCAAGGGCCTCCCGTTAAGGCTTTCTGGTAGTCTTCGTTTGAGTCAAAAACCACCAGGAAGAAACCTTTTGAACATAGGAAGATTTTGCATTTTTTAGTCCAAAAGGAATGGTCCCATTGATAAAGATCTGCTGTGTGAGGCCATAGCCCATTAAATCTGCATATGAGTGCTAATTCTGCAAAAATCTGATAGTGGTTTTCAACCCCAGTATTCGAGAAGCTAATGGAGGGACCTCTGTTTTGTCAACCAGAAACGGCTTTGGAACACCATTTAGTTGGGCTGCCTTAGAAGAAGCCTGAGGTTGGGCAGCGTTTTTGCATGCTGCATCTTTGTAAGAGAAAGATGGGGCAGAGGAGGTTTGCCCGAAGGAACCACCTCTTAAATGGAAAGAAGCCCCAATAGAGGCGTCCTTTTGAATGCTGTAAAAGGAGAGAGAAAGGGGTTGCATAAGTTGCTTACCCTTATATAGTATTCTAAGGCAAGAGGAGGGAATCCCCAGCCTGCATTCAAGTTTTTGCAGAAGATCCTACACAAGATCTGCTGCATGCACCCATAACATTGTCGTTTTACCTGAAAGACTGACTTGGATCTGAAATGCAGGGGATTCTTCAGGCAGATCTGGCTGGTTCAAGAGAGAGAGCTGCTTCAGAGTTGAGCTCGTTTGACCCTGCCACCTGATGATAGCTTGCCCATAGATCTGGGTTTTTTTGAGGCTCCAAGATCTGCTGGGCTTCTGATCTGATGGTTTGAGTGCAGATCTGAGCAACTGACGGCCATCCATGGTTAGGACGCCCGATTCAGAACTGAACCTTGACCCTGCAAACATAGCTTGGAATAAATTGGGTGAAAAAGAAGCATGAGGACAGAACATTATTGACCTTGTCGTAGGGTCGGTATCTTGACGTCGGATCTTGGGGATTCGATGAATGCAAATCTGTAATAACTGCAGATCTGTGACCCCATTGAGCAGATCTGTGACATTGAGTCCCTCTGCTTGGATACCACTGAAAGATTTCATCAGAAAATGTTTCCCTTCCCTTACACGTTCAGTGTTTCGAGCGCCAAGATGGAGTGTGAAGCCTTCAATACCTTCTGCACTAAAGCTGATTGTGTCTTCCTTCTTCGAGACTACGAGCTTCGCTGGCGAGGAGACCATGAAACAATGGAAATATTTGAACCCCTTTGCAGGCAGTAAAACTTTAAGAATATTCCAGGACTTGGGTTCTGTGGAATGGACGGGGAGCCATGTTTCGCACCTGGAGATTGACTCGTCTGTGGCGGAGAAAACGTGCAGCGCAGTGGGTAGCAGAGATCCATACACCACAAAAACCCTCGACTCCATCACTCCAGCTGTGTATATCACTCGTCTCATAAAAATTATTACTATTACTGCTAACTTCTTCGGTCCTTTACACATGTATTTATAAGAAAAATAATATAACTGTTTTTGGAGAAAAGCATGCCATAGCCAAACACGTAGAAGATAGATATGCGGAATTTCTTCCTCAACTGCTAGAGAAATAAATCCAAGACATGGTGGCCGTTGGATTTGTTTGTATAGGTGGTTGTTGGAGTCTGTAGGTATAGGTAGTTGCTTAATGCTTCCCATCATTGTGAAATGTATTAATTAACCATGAAACAAAGTCTTGTTACCCTAGGTCTCTTTGCGTTTGACTTATCCATTGACTGTAGTCTTATGCCATCTTCTTTGTCAACCTGGGTTGAATGAATAGGACAAGGTCCATGTCACGATGATTTCAAAGCTACCCATGTGGCTAGTTTCTCCTTCTGACACCGAGAACCTATTAGAGCATGGTAGTAGCTGTGGAATAGCCGGTTAGCTACAGAATAGGCTCTGTTCCGTAGTTGATATACAAAAATTTATTCAAAAAACAAAACATAAAAGCATAATATGTAAATCACTAAATTTCCTCCTCAAGACAGTATATACTAGTTATTAGTGATGATAATGCATCTTTCTTATGGGAAAACAAAGAAAAGGAATGAGAACAGTTGCTAGGGAAAGAGTAATTTTTAGGCTCAACAACAACATGCAAGCTTTCCAAAGGACACTTTGCCCTACAGCTTAAAAATCAAAGAGTACCATTCTCCTCGGAGAATGAGAGAAGCACTGAACAAAAAACCCATGTAGAAGCAAGATCTCCAAAGACTCGAAGTCAATTGGATTGGCTTGAGACTCAGTCCACCACTACTCTTAGGAATGTTGGTAGGAAGGAATGAAGAGGAAGAAAGAAAGTAGTGGGAGGAGATAGAGAGGAAGGTAGGACTCTATGCACAGGAAGAGGAAACTACAGTAGAAGCATGGGATGTCAGGGAGGCCACCACAGAAATGAAAGACATGGATAAAGATTGAGTTGCTCAGAGGATGAGCAACAATTTCAGTAGGGGGTTGATGATGAGCCTCATCATTGTGTAACTTTATGGACCTTAATACACCTCCTATATTATTCAAATCAACTCTTCTCATAATTTCTTACATGTTTTGATTGTATTTTTCTTAATGAGATGAGTCAAAGTGAGATATTATGCCTAGTAGTCTAATGTACATTGATTGCATGTTTTTGAGAGAAAATCATGCAAATTTTGGCTAACTAAGGGCTGAAATTTGAATGAAACAAGGAGGAGAGTTTGTAGGAGATAAATCCTCCTCATTTACTTCTCACTCATTCGAATATTACTCCATCAATCACACTAGCTCAGAGTTACAAGTAGCCAAGTCATGGAGATCAAAAGGCAGCAGAGCCAGTGATAGTTAAAGAGCCATTTTATCTCAAATTTGGGAGTCGATTCTGCCCATATTTAAGGAAGTCATTGGATACTTTAGTTGTATAAATAAGGAGGCCTAAAGCCTCATTAGGATTCGAATTTTTGTTGTAAAAACACTAGTCATTTTTGAGTTCAAGACTTGTGGAAGACCTTGTGATGTAATTTTCTATTTTGATAATGAGAATGAGCATTTCCTTGACCCAACACTTAGTTAACTCATATGGATGAAGCTCTTGGGTTAGGGCCCAACCCTAGTAGCAAAGGATCCTCTTCTTGTATTTGTATGCTTAGTTGATTTCATAGATTAATGATTGAATTGTCTTTAGCATTATTTCATTGCAAGTAGTTGTGGATTTGATTAGTTTGCTTCCATTTGTGTCTTACTTCAGTAGTAGCTTAGAAGAGATAAAGGAATATCAAAAAGTTGTCAGTAGTGGGATTTTGCCTCACTCCTCCCTTCAAGGATCATGGTTTGACGAAGGAACCCCTATGCAGCCCAAAAAAGATAGAATTCTGATTTATCATGGAATTCAAGGTTTTCTGTTAATTAGGATAGCATTTTATTAGTTTTCAAGAATAGGATTTGATTGCCATTTCTTCTATCTTCATTCTTACATTATAACTCATCAAGGTTTCATATTATTCTGCAAGTTTTCCCATGCATGAATTAGGCAGCTAGCTCATGAAATTTTGTTTCCTTAGTTAATTGAAATCCTTCTCGTTTACATGATTTATGGATAAATATCAATGATTGATGCAGTGGAGGAGTTTCAAAAGTACAGAGAGATTTCATGGTCAAGAAACCTCATCCCAACTTCATCCATCCATGATTATCACTTTCTCACTAAATCCCTCACCAAACTCATCATTCCATAAGAATACTTCTTGAACCTTGTTGAGCAAATCCAACCATCTCACAACTTTGGCTTTGAACTCTGCAATGTTCCTAGACACTCCCTTGCCTCATTCCATCCACCAACCAACTTCCCTAAGCCTTACATCACCTTCCAAACCCCTCCTTTTGCTCTTGGTTGTATCCTGTAGGAATACAAGGGATCCTATAGAATGCAGGGGATCCTGTAGGAATTCGGGACATCCTATATGACGCATTAGGACATCATGTAGGTTGACCTGTAGTGGCATGTTTTGAGACCAAATTCTAGAAAAATCCCCTAGGAAGCTATAAAAGGACCACTATTTACCTCCCAAGCCTTCTGACTATTCACCATCATCCCTAAGCCACCTTCCACATCACCAAAAGAAGTTAGCTTTCACACTTTCACACAAAAAAGACAAAAAGAAAAATAGAGTTATTTTGTTCATTTACATGCACATTAGTAGAATGTTTTGTTTTAATTTGCATGCCTAGGATAGTAGGATTTCATACATGTTAACTTACCATTCTTTTGAAGCAAATCCTCTTAACAATTAATTAGAAGACTGGTGTGTTTAAGAATTTGATTTCAGTATTTTTCCTTACTGCAGTAGACAAGATTTATTGTAGATTTCTCTTTTCCTCATTGGTAATCAAGCTTCTTCTGAATCAATAGAAGTCTTGCTTGAAAAAACTTTGTGGTCTATCGCTAGCTTAGCAGTGAAAAAGAGTGGACCCATCACATTTTCTTGTATATACAACACTGTCACCTCCAAGTTTGTACCAACCCCAGGTTGATAAAGTAAAGTTGGTAGCCCTAAGAGTTGCATCATTCTTGTTGCAATACTGGTGCTCATCAACTAGTCCCATCACTTATCCAAATTAGACTAGGGGAAATTCTAATGATGCCACTAGTTATGAAATTTATATGCAAGCAAAAAATTTCTTACTTTAGACATATCATCATGATTACAGAACCCCCCCAAAACCTAACGCTTTGGCATCTAAAGCAGTTAATACCATTGTAACTACACCACCTTTGAAAATTTTATGATCCAGATTTAAACAGGAACACAAAAAATTACATAGATAACAATAAATACTAAGATACATAATAAATAATACTTCATTTCATTCATGTAAAATACTGAAATATGCTTACAAATAGAAATGGAAATAAACTAGCTCAGGCAATGGTATCTTATCTCTGAGGAGAGATGTGGTAGCTACATGCCTTTGAATTGTCTTACAATGAGGATCGAAGGCATATTTATTGTTGAGAAACAATGGAAAACCATAAACTTCCAAAATCCTAACCCTAGGAGATGAAGCGCCAAACTGTGGGACTCGTTTTGGGTAAATTGGTACATCAACTTCCCGGGGTCATAACTTTGGCATACAATCTCTGTTTGGCGCACACAATACCTCGTTAAAAGATCTATTTGAGGACTACAACATTTGGATGAGAAACATCAATCCATGGACCCATGTTACTATCAGTTTTCCCAAAAAATGACGTTTAGGGCCTCAAAACGGCTCTAGAAGTTCAGGACCCGAAAAAACTGCTAAAAATAGTAAATTGTGCTACAAATAAGGAAACTAAAAAACTGAAATAAAAAATGGTGGGGGTCCAAGTGGAATTGGTGGGTGGCCACCAATATCCACCTAGATCATTCCTCCCCCATTAGGAAGCAATGGTTCCCATTGCGTTGAGTTCCTCCATGAGATGAGGAAACTTTTGCTAACCTTGGTCCCTAGTGAGCCACTTGCCCTGGTGAAGGAGTTGGCCTACTTTGACAACTCGATATAGTTGGATCTTCTGCTGGCAAGTGTACTTGATATCCGTGTCCATGATCCGATTAGTTGCATCTTGTTCCATGCAATTTGGATTTAACTCTGCTGGTGTGAGCTGTTTTGCAATGTCGGATGTGTCCAGTAATGGTGGAAAGTATGGTCAGAGGTGGTCCACATTGAACACTGGGTGTAGGCCAAGGAATGGGGGAATGCTGAGATCAAATGAATTGCCTCCCATAGCCTTGGAAATCATGTAAGGACCATATCGGAGTGGTCTAAGTTTCCAATAGGCTTCAGTAAGGCGTTCATTTTGCAAATGCAACTAGACTTTTTCATCGACCTGAAACCTATGTGGCACCTGATGTTGATCATGTCGGTGCTTCTACTTGCCATTTGATTTCTACAGAATGTCGTGGATCTACTGAAGGATCTGTTGGGTGTGCTTAATGAAGGTATTTGCCTTATCTGTTTCAGACTAGACATGAGCCAAATATGCCTGAGTAGCTGCAAATGGCATGGCCACATCAATGGGACATAGTGGCTGGAATTGCAAGCCCACCTGAAAAGGGTTGTGTCCAATTGAGTTGTAGAGAGCCCAGTTATATCTATGCTAAAAATAGGAGAGGCTCTCATCCCATGTGTGTGGATGCTTTGAGTTGTACATTTGCAGACTGTGTACAATCATCCTAATGATAACCTCTGTCTGGCCATCAGTTTGGGGATGGAAGGCTGTGGACTTAGTGAGTTTGGTGTCCAGCATCGACCAGAGACTAGACCAAAATGTACTGAGGAACCTACTTTCCCAATCTGAGATTATAGACTGTGGGTTCCAAAGTGTACCCACACTCGTTCAAAGAAGAGTTTAGCAGTGGCTTCCATTGTGATATTCTTCTTGCATGCCACCATAATGGCCATCTTTGAGAACCTATCGACGACCACCAAAACACATTCATTTCCATGCTTAGTAGAAGGAAGGACTGACATGTAATCCATGTAGATGGATTCCCAAGGTCAACTAGGGGTAGGCAATGAAGTATAGAGGCCTTGCTTCTTGATGGTCGATTTGGCAATGGCGTAGGTAGTGCAAGATCTGAGGTACTTCCCAACATCCTGTCGAAGATTCAGCCAATAAAAGTACTTTTGCAGTACTGCTAGTATTGTCTCGACTCCGAAATGCTAAGTAGCCCAACTGTAATGTGCTTCCCAAATCATCTTGGCATGCTCACTTGAACAAGCACAAAGGCAGCCTAGGTGGCATAACAGGGCATCCTGGAGGACAAAAAATCTAGAACATGCTGACCCTCCAAGAGTGTCTGGTATGTGTGGCCAAATTTTGGGTTTATTTTGTAGAGAAATGACCAATCAAAAGTCTCATGCCCACAAGAGTTGAGAATGGTGGTTAATGCCATGATCGATGCTCGACTGAGGCAATCTGCAACATTATCGATGTTGCCCTTCGTATACTTGATATTCAAATGGAATTGTTACAGGTATGTGAACCACTTCTAACGGAGATCATTCTATAACTTCCCTTGTGTCTGTATAAACTACAGGGGTCAGTGATCTGTGTGGATGACCATTTCCTTCCCAATGTAATGCTTCCTGTCGGTAGGCCTGCACAAAGGAATACATCTCTTTGTCATAAGTGGGATACTTCCAAACTGTGTTTGAAAGTGTCTCATTGTGATATGCAACTGGATGTCCGTGTTGAGTAAGGACTACCCCAATAGCATAGTCAGAGGCATATGTCTCAATATCAAATGGTTGTTGCAATTCTGGTAATGCGAGCACTGGTGCCGAGCAAAGGCGATGTTTCAATTATGTGAATTCCTTTTGTTGAGATTCAAACCAAAATAATTTTGCTTTCACTCCTCCCTTGGTGACTTGACTCAAGGGCCAAGGGATATGAGAAAATCCCAACACAAACCTATGGTAGAAGTTGGCAAGACCTAGAAAGTTGTAAAGCTCTGTCAGAGTGGTTGGAGATGGGCAATCTTGAATGACTTGGATCTTCGTTGGATCCACATGCACCCCCTGTTCATCAATAATGTATCCCAGATACTTATCTTGGGTCATGCCAAAAGTGCATTTCTCCAAATTGGCACATAACTTGTGTTGTCGTAGTGTTTGGAGAACCTGTCGAATGTGGTGAAGGTTCTCTTCCCAAACCTAGCTGAAGATCAAGATGTCATCCAAGTATACCACTATAAGTGAGTTGGTGAATGGCCACAAGATATCATCCATTAGCCTCATGAAGGTTTCAGGAGCATTTGTCAACCCAAAAGGCATAACCAACCATTTGAAAAGGCCCACCTTGGTTTTGAAGGCAGTCTTCCCCACATCGGAGGGTTCGATTGGTACCTGGTGAAATCCTGACTTCAAATCAATCTTGCTGAAAATATTTTTCCCCTTGAATTGGTCCATAAGGTCATCAATCCATGGGATTAGGTACCTATTCTAGATAATGTTCTTGTTCAGTGCACGATAGTTAATACAGAGTCTCCAATTCCCATCCTTCTTTTGTACCAAAACGATCAGGTTCCCATAGGGTGATGAACTCGGTCGGATGTAACCTTTCTACAACATCTCCAGAATCTACCTCTTGATTTCATTGTTCTCCAGAATGGAGTGCTAATAGATTGGTCCATTGGGTAGTGGCACACTTGGGGTCAGATTGATGGAGTGCTTGACCTGACAGTGCAAAGGAACCTCTGCGGGGGAGGTGAAGGTTTCCTCGTACTCCTCCATGACCTTGTCCATTTGTAGATTTCATGTGGAGGACCCCTGTATGGAGGTCGTGGCCACCATCTTCTTCTTTCCTTAAGGGTGCATCATCAGGAAAACAAATTTCCGAGCTTTGGAAATGAGCTTACTACATTATTTTGCAGTAACCAAAGAGATGGTGGTAGGCGATGCTACCTCTGGTATCCTGTACAACTTATTTCCCAAAGTAACAATAACAACACAAGGCCTTGACTCATATACATCATGTCACCTCCACAAGTATGGTTGGCCTAATAATACATCACAATCATCAAAGGGGAGAAACATCACATAATACCTCATCCATGAAGGGCTTGATGTTGTATGGAAGGTGACACTGCTGGCTCACGCAAAGATCACATCCTTGGTGAAGCCACCCGATGGTGTATGGTTGTGGATGTGTTGTGGTCGGTAAGCCCAGCCGCTTCATGACATCTGCCGAAATGAGGTTCTTTTCACTCCCGTTGTCAACAATGAACTGTAGTGGAGATCCCTTTACCCACATTTGGGAGTGGAAAAGGTGCTCCTCCTCCTTTGGATCTTTGGTTTCCTCCTTCTAGATATTCGTCGTGGCAACAGTGGCATTGGGCTCTGCATCGACAATCTGCTTCATTTTGTCATTCCCATTTTTGGGTTCTGACTCAGAGTCTGAACATGCATCTGATTCCAAAGACTTTAGCTCGGCCACCAGTGACTGCTTGGCTTGACACTCACTTGTGTTGTGAGTGGAGCTCTTGTGGAACTCACACCACTTTCCTGTGTCCTTCTTCGACTTCGTGGTGTTGTTCTTTGCGTGTGGATTTGGCGGGTTGTACTGGGCCACCCCACCTTGGCTTTGTCCTTTGTTCAGCGGTTTTGGGGTGCCTTTCCCTTGCTTCAGATTTGCAAATCCAAAGTCTCGCTTCCTCTATTTAAAATTCTGCTTGATCTTGATAGCGTATCAGTACATCGTGCAAAACGAGGAGATGCCCAAGAACTCCATCTCGTCATAGATGTACCTGTGTAGGTAGCCGTGGTATTTGAGTACCAAATGCAAATCAGAATCTTGGATACCCAACTTTGTACAAAGTTGTTGGGTAGCGGAGGTCCCGCGTAACAGTTTTGGGTCTGATAGCCTAGAAGTTAGGATAAAATTATTGTAAACATCCGAAATATGTGGAGCACAAAATGTAAAGAGTCGAATCAAAGGGTTGTCCGCCCAAGAAATAATATATAATAATAGGAAGTAAGTCATTTTGCAGACCATAGGAAGGTATAAATAGAGCGTGGCTCTATGGAAGAAGGTAGTTCTTTATCTAAGGTATGGTCTTGGATTTGAATTGTAATGGGCTTTTGAGGAGAAAAGTCTGAAAGCGTCGGTAAGTCTGAGTTGAGGGTATTGGCGAAGGGATAGAGGTTCTGCAGCTGTGTGCACAAAGGCGTAGAAGAGTCTGCAGCTGTGTGTGCGGACCCCTGCAACAGAGTGCACAAGGCGAATCTAGATGTACTGGTGATTAAGTGGAAATAAAGATAATTTACTTCTATAATTTTGTGTTAAACATAAATTATCACAAATCTGGCTTTTTGTATGGCTAAAATATTTGTTTAATCTATGCGCATACGCTTATGTTATGAATGTATGTGAATTTGAGTCCATTCTAAATGTGTGAACTCGTTAAATCTGACAAATGTTTGCTTAAAGACCACAATAAATAGATTGAATACATAAACAACGCACTAATAAGTAATAAGGATTATTTTGAGTTCGGATTGGCGTGAAGCAAAGTAGCACGAAGCTGCAGAATGGTGCGCAAACCCTCCAGACCACATCTATACATCCCAGGGGTTCAGAAACCTACTTCTAGCACCCTTCCCTACTACCTCAGTGAGATTTCAGTCCGCTCCCCACGGGCTGTTGCCAAAAGGGTTAGTAGCTGCAGGATTTGTTTGGCTAAATAATTTTTCTGAACCTGGGTTAGGCCCATATAAGCCAACAAACGGTTCCATTGCCAGGATCAGGATCTGCCTAAGGGGTGTCTAATGTGGAACGTGGGGACTCTATAGAACAAAAAAAGTGAAGCATTGAAGGGACCAAGAGAAGTAGTGGTTCAGAGTACGGTGGCATAATTGGCAATGATGAGCGCGATCCAGTTACCAATATTTAAAGGAGTAGGAAACGAAGACCCAAAACAATTTTGGTTCATGTTGACTTCAGTATGGAACACACATAGGATTATGGATGATAATATCATAAAGTCTACCTTGGTTAGTGCGCTATAAGACTGGGAGCTGACATGGTACGTAAAGTACTCTAGCGATCACCCAACTACAGGGATAGCAGAAATTCAGACCAAACTAAAGAAATAGTTTAGTCGGCCAAAGTCAGAAACATAGTCGATCATAAGGTTCAAAGAGATCGTGATGATGCCTGGTGAAACCCCGTGGGATTTGGACCAAAGACTAAAGAATACTATTCGCAAGGCTACCATGACATTGACAGGTGCGTAGCACTGCGCTTAGTTTATGGCATCCTTAACACCACATCTAAGGATGGCTTTGTCACAACAGAAGATCTCAACCTAGGCTGAAGCATTAGAAACAACGATGAGATTGCACGAAACTCTATTACAAGACCCGAGGTTGGGAGTTCAGCAAATCCAAGCACAGATCCAAAATTTATGTTTGGAAATGAAGAGGTTAAAAAAAGAACAGTTGCCACAACCAGAAGTCTGAGAGGAAGTATGGTGTGTAAAGTGTAGGGACCAGGGGAACAATAAAGATCACTGCCTGGTCTCAGTGAATTATGTGGTAGCAGGGGGGCCAATACCATTGCGACCAGAAGCATAGGGAGGGCCAAGCACAACAACCCCGCTCCGGTGCACAATCTATCAGGTAGGAGGAAAACACAACACTGATAATTGTCATCTATTGCCAAAATATAACTAGACCTCCCAACAGCTATTTTGCAACATTTGTAGATCAGTGGGCCATGAGGAAAGAGACTGTTGTAGCTACCAATTGTTAATGGACTAGTCACCTGCTTATAGTATGCAGACTGAGGCACAAGGTTAGGTGTTAGGCCCCTATACTACTAGTGTAACCCCTTATTGTTATTAGTACAACCCACTTATTATATTGATGTACCCATGTAGTGCCCATATTGTTACTATTGTGCCCCATAGAAGCCCACTATTGTTATTATTGTGCCCTTACATTATTATTCTTATGTAGCCTCTGATTATGTTATGACCCCTTAGACTCCTATATATAGAGAGGAGGTCTTTTCATTTGAATCATCCAAGAATTGTTCATTTATGTAATGTAAAGGAGGTTGCCCCCTCGAACAGGCTTAATTATAAGGCGTTGATCTCTCTTTTCTATCTTTTCTTGAGCTGGTTTCAAAACATTTGGTATCAGAGCTTTGGATTCTAGGGTTTCGCTGCTCCAAACAGGTCATCGTGGCATTTTCACTATAACTTTGTTTCTGTGACATTTCAGAAGTCGAACAAAAACCCATTTGAGAAGACATCACGCTAATTCTCGGGTCCGAATTTCAGAGCTTTTTGCGCAATATTGGCAAAGATATGATGTGAGTAAGTTGGTCCTTTTGCAAAATCATGAATTACATTCAAAACAGGTGACCTGGGGAAAATCGTCGTAACTTTCTTGCTGAGCATCAGATTGAAATTTCATCAGAAGGTACAGAAAGAGGACGGACACTAGTTTCTTGTATATATTTTTCAAGGCCAAAGGTCAAAACAGGGACACGTGGAACGTCGTACAAGTTTGCTCTACTGAATTAGTCTATAATCAGGTCACTGTGGAAGATTTGGCATAACTCTTCATTGGAGAATCCAATTGGGATCAAACTGGTGGCATTGGAAAGAGGACACAGAGGACTACTACAGGTTGTAGTTTCAGAAATTAAAGATCTGAAAGTATAGAGTTACAGTCATTTCAAGATCAAGCTCCCAAAATCAAGAAAAAACAAGATGAGGAAGTTTGATGGCAAGAATCCGGTAAATTGGATACGTCAGATGGAGAAATATTTTGATCTACATGGTGTACCACTGTTACAAAAGGTATGTATTGCATCTTCATATTTAGAACCAGATCAATTTT
>APFE030797985.1:78488-95064 GCA_000404065.3 Pinus taeda | reverse complement strand
CACTTATTATATTGATGTACCCATGTAAGTGCCCATATTGTTACTATTGTGCCCCATAGAAGCCCACTATTATTATTATTGTGCCCTTGCATTATTATTGTTATGTAGGCTCTGATTATGTTATGGTCCCTTAGACTCCTATATATAGAGAGGAGATCTTTTCATTTGAATCATCCAAGAATTGTTCATTTATGTAATGTAAAGGAGGTTGCCCCCTCGAAGAGGCTGAATTATAAGGCGTTGATCTCTGTTTTCTATCTTATCTTGAGTTGGTTTCAAAACATTAGGAACTAGCCACGGAAATTGCACGTGGTGGGTTCCAGGGCTGTCAACAGGGACAAGGTGGAATGGGGTCAAGAAGGGGTCATGGGCAGCAAATATGTTACAACTATGGGGGTCTAGGACATTATGTGCGGGAGTGTACCAACCCAACTAGAATTTCATGCAGTTATTGTGAAAAATTCGATCATGTGTTGATAGATTGCCTTACACTGATAGCATAGATTTGTGAAAAAAGGGCAGCGCAACCAACCACGACCCAGAATGTGTAGATGATTAGGTCCGAACCCCGTGAGGAAGAGCCCAAGGTAAACATGGCCACAGGAGCAGAAAAAAAGAACTTAAGTGAGGAAGACAGGTTTTGGTAAGGAGACATATCTAGAAGCTAAGAAGAGCTTCCCAGAGGTCTCTACACAGGTAGCAGGGATCAACATCAGTCGGATAGCGATCCCTCGATGATAACTACCTTTTAAGAGACATGTATAAAATTGCTTCATGACAACATGGAAGTTAAATGCTTATAGGAATTAATAAATAGATGTGCAGGATGGAGTGAACCTCGCGTAGTTCAAAAGTTGGGGAGACATGCATCGCAGACTGGGCAGGAAATGTGACTAACAATGCAGATCGGTGATTATGAGATGGATCAAGTCATTCTGGATTTGGGCTCAAATGCCAACGTACTACCTAAATAAACTTGGGAGTGCATGGGTAAGCCTACGCTACAATGGTCCCCTATCCAATTGTGGATGGAAAACCAACAGAAGGTCCTGTCCAAGGGAAGGATGCAAGGAATTATGGTAGATATTGACGATGCAAGTACTCGGACAAACTTTGAAGTAATTGAAATCATGGATGAAAGTACACCTTATCCTGCATTGTTAGGAATAGACTAGGCCACCTACATGAATGGGGTTATTAATTTAAAGAAGTAGACAATTATATTTGAAACAGAGTCACTTCACGTAGTCGTTTTGCAAGATCCAGCTGAAGGACCATGCTATATTGAACCCGTGCGCTACAAGGAAAGCAACGATGGATCAGGCGGTATCTGTAGAGTGGCTGCACAAAGGCAAGACTGGGTCAAGACAACGAAGAATAGAAGAATATCACAGGGCTATGTATAGCCTTGCACCACCGACTCAGATGAAGAAGACGAGTGGTGGCATAACAGGTTGAATGGAGTGACCACACTACATTGCAATATGGTGACCCAATCTGTGTACTGCGTAAGGGTCCAGGATCACAAATTGCCAACATATGATGGGATAACAATAATAGAGGAATTCTTGACCAAATTTGAAATCGCAGTACCAAAGCACCAATGGTTTGATGTGTTGAGGTGGGCGTTGCACGCGACATCTGCACAATGGTGGGGCACACATGAAGGGACTTTCGAGGATTGACCTGACTGCAGGTGCATGATGAAGGTTGGGTTTGGAAAGCCAGAACTACGCACAACAGAGAAATATGATGGACGTGATGACCCATGCATGCACCTTACCAGATGGATTAAAGCCTATGGAGTGGAACCTCAACTAGAATGGGTGCACTTATTTTATCACACCCTAGACATTATTCCCAAGAACTGGTATACTGAAGAGGAGCTCTGACACGACACAGGCGAGTGGGATATCTTGCGTGAATGGTTTTTGTCAAAATTCCTCTTTGAAGATCAATGGATGGATCCCGTGGATGGCATGTTACAGTTGGTAAAGGCTGCCATCTTCAAGACACCACTGGAACCAGAAGAAACTGTGAAACCTTACTGGTCACGATAGCTAAGCCAGGGTCTTGAATGCTATAATATCCAGCTAGAAGATGATGAGGACGATCCGCAAAACATCAAGGACTGCACGGCTACGACCACTGCGAAGTTTTTGTTTGAGAACATACTAACAAGGTTTGGATGTCCCAAAATTCACATGAGCAATCGGGGAATGAATTTTCCAAATGAAACGGTTAGTGCACTCAGTGAAAAATTCCAAATATATCATCAATAGAATACGCCATACCACCCGCAAGTGAATGGGATCATCGAGGCATTCAACAAAATATTGGAGACCATGTTGACCAAGGTCTATAATGCGCAATGAAATGACTGGGATCTGTGCATCCTTGCTGTGCTATGGGCATACCGAACCATGTGCAAGAAGCTGATGGGCCAGACACCTTTTCAGTTAGTCTATGGCAAAGAGGTCCTTATTCCTATGGAATATATTGTGCCTAGTCTGCGAATCATGATAATAGTAGGAATGGCCGATCGTGGGGCTTTAGAGAAACAACTCGCATAGCTAGAAGAACTAGAGGAGGAACAGTTTTTGGCTAGATTCCATCAGCAAGTGCAGAAACAGTGTGAGAAAGAGTGGCATGATCACCATATCAAGGTGTGCACCTTCAAGGAGAATGATCTAGTATTGTTATACGATAGTAAGTTTGAGAAATTCCCTGGAAAACTCCAAATGCATTGGTTAGGACCCTATGTCATCAAAGAAGTTATCGATGGAGGCACAGTTTAGCTTACCAAACTCAATGGTGACCCCTTCCTAGGCCGAGTAAATGGCAGTCACTTGAAGCTCTACATGGGCAGGCCGCCCATCTGACTAACCGACCGAGGGACAATCTCACCATTCTAGCCAGTTGCAAGAGAGCGCAGGATGATAAATTTGTCTGGGGAAAAGAAGCGCGCTTGCCAGGATATGTGTAGATTTGACCAACCACAAAGGTCGGGGTCACGCGGCGAGGAGTGTGCTGATGTGTTGCTAAGAGGAGAGGTGATCGTTCCTATCACTATTCATGATAAGATGTCTACATTATGGAAAAAGGGAGTGGGCGGTGGGCAATTAAGAGAATGTGTACAAGCCAGCTATGGAACAAGCTACCACAGATTTTACATGAGGACGTTAGAATAGGCGGGAACTAGGAAATTTGAAATTCGAATCGCTTATATATCACTAAGGGGCATCCACTGGGAAACCTACACTTCTGGAAAACACCTACTGGGTATCGATATGGAAATTTTCATTATCTCTGCACAAGGAGTAAGCCCAAGGGTGGTGATAAGGATGATGGGCAGGTAGGACTCTCTAAGGGCCATGGTGTTGCAAGCTAAGGTCATCCCGCAACGTGCAACATCAATAGTAGGGGAGGTACCGGAAAAGGGGAGACACAAAGCAGAACTGATCCAGATGTCATTGCGCCGCTTAGGGGTAGTCTGGCGAGCTACAACACAACAGAGAAAGGATGGAACATCAGAGACCACTGGCAGCAATGTAGTTCATATGTCACCTCTAAGGTACTTTGAGGATTTGGATTTTGCAGATAGCAGCAAAGGTCTTGCAAAATTACAACACAAGCTGCAGCAGACAATGCAAAGAACAGATACGAACATCAGAACTCGTTGCGGTGGTACAAGAAGGCCTTGTATGTGGCTCCCCTATTTGAGCTAAAATATTATGAGGAGATGCTCTGTGTTAATCGAGCAGAGCAAAATGAGCATTATCAGTCAAACTTGGAAGAAGCAACGAAGCAAGAGCCAGACGAAGCATTGTAGGACGCAATGAAGAAGCAGTAGGATGATGAGCGTCACTCAGAGGGAGGTGAACCACGAAACCAAGGCAGTGCATCATGCCACACCAACGAGTGACTCGGGACGAGTCACGATGATTGTGTTGGGGGACTGTTGGGTAGCAAAGGTCCTGCGTAACAGTTTTTGGTCTAATAGCCTAGAAGTTAGGATAAAAATATTGTAAACCTCTTAAATATGCAGAGCGCGAAATGTAAAGAGTTGAGTCAAAGGGTTTTCCACCCAAGAAATAATATAGAATAATAGGAAGTAAGTTATTTCGTGGACCATGGGAAGGTATAAATAGAGTGTGTCTCTATGGGAGAAGGTAGCTCTTTGTCTGAGGTATGGTCTTGGATCTGAATTGTAATGGGTTTTTGAGGAGAAAATTCCAAAAGTGTTTGTAAGTCCGAGTCGAGGGTATTGGGAAGGGATAGAGACTCTACAACTATGTGTGTAGAGGCCTAGAAGAGTTCGCAGCTATGTGCATGGACCCCTGCAACTAAGTGTACAGGGCGGATCTAGATGTACTGGTGATTAAGTGGAAATAAAGATATGTTACTTCTGTAACTCTGTGTTAAACCTGAATTATCACGAATCTAGATTTTTGTATGACTAAAATATCTATTTGATCTATGCGCATATTCTTATGTTACGAATGTATGTGAATCTGATTCCATTCTAAATGCACGAATTGGTTAAATTTGACAAATGTTTGCTTAAAGACCACAATAAATAGATTGAATACATAAGCAACGCACTAGTAAGTAATAAGGATTATTCTGAGTTCGAATCGGCACGAAGTGAAGCAGCACAAAGCTGCAAAATGGTGTGCGAACCCTCCAGACCACATTTAGACATCCCAAGGGTGTGGAAACTTAGTTCCAACACCCTCCCCTGCTACCTCAGGTGAGACTTCAGTCCGCTCCCCGCGAGCTGTTGCCGAAAGGGCCGATAACTGCGGGATTTGTTTGGCTAAATAATTTTTCCGAACTTGGGTCAGACCCATAGAAGCCAACAGAAGGGTATGAAAAATATTGAAAAACTTCGGCATGTCTTGGTCCCTTCCCTACAACAGCGTGGTCCACTTTATGTATTTATCGTCATAGCTTCTGACAAGGTAGCACTGCTCCTTGATGGCATTCCATAATGAATTCCAAGTGGGTGTATCTAAAAACAGTGAGGCCATACTTTCATCCTTTTGCTCGCAGTAGGTTCCCCCCATGTCAAGGCTTTGAGAAGAGAGAAAGAAATTTTTTCTTGGCCAGAAAAATAACTAACAGAAAAATACCGTTCTAGCATATTTAACCATTTATCTAGAACGTCTGCATCTATCTAACCCTCAAATATGGGAATGTCAAATTTAACTTGTACCTTAAATGGTGTGGCGCTTCCAGAATACTTGCTAGAAGTAGATGTGTCACCCTTGGATAGCCACTGAAGGATCTAGGCAAAGTTGTCCATCATCGTGTTCCTTTGTCACTCGAGGGCCTCTTTGAGAAAGATTTTGATAAGATCTCCTACCCCCTCGTCTTTCTTTTCATCTACCATGCGAGGTCATCAGGATTTTTTGAGGTTGGTCTTGCAAAGGTTTGATCAATTCAAGCCCTAACTCCTTATATCCTGATCTCGTTGGTGATATGCAAAGAAAAACAAAGAAAGAGCAGACTGCTCTGATACACTGATCTAGATTTAAACAAGAACACAACAAATTATCGAGATAACCATAAATACAAGGATACATCATAAATAATACTTCATTTCATTAATGTAAAATACTAAAATATGCTTACAAACAGAAATGGAAATAAACTAGCTCAGGCGATGGTAGCTTATCTTTGAGGAGAGATGTGGTGGATACATGCCTATGAACTATCTTACAATGAGTTTGAAGGCCTATTTATTGTTGAGAAACAATGGAAAACCCTAAACATCCAAAACCCTAACCCTAGGAGATGAAGCGCCAAACTATGGGCCTCGTTTTGGGAAAATTGGTACATCAACTTCCCAGGGTCGTAACTTTGGCATAGGATCTCCATTTGATGCACACAATACCTCGTTAGAAATATCTATTTGAGGAATACAACTTTGGGATTAAAAACATTACTACATATTGCTCCCAATTTTCCCAAAAAATGTCGTTTAGGGCCTCAAAACAGCTCCGGAAGTTCAAGACCTGAAACAACTACCAAAAATAGTAAATTGTGCTACAAATAAGGAAACTGAAAATCTAAAAGAAACAATGGTGGGGGTCCAAGTGGAATTGGCGAGTGGCCACCAATATCCAACTGGATGATTTTATGACCTCCCATCAATCCTTTTTTTATAATAGACAAGGGACCATTACATTGAAAAACCCATAATTTAGAGGCAACATATAGTTATAGAATGTCTTTGACCTTGTGTAATATCCATTTGTCATATCTTCTATGTAGGTTCTTCAAATCTGTCCAAGTCAATGTAAATCCTTTCTTTAAACATTAGGCATTATATATGACTCAATTTCACAATTAATCACATTTTGTTTTGACAACTCAAACCATGATTATCATCAATGGTCACATTTCAAATACCAATGACCATAAAAATATCATTATTCATCAGTACATCATTGATGAGGGGGAATAAAATATATAATGGCAAAGTCATTTTTGCAGAAATTAGGCTCCCATGAAGTCACTAATTCCTTTGTCGCATTGATGCCATATGATGGCTTCCCATCATTGCCTATTTGACTCTTCCAAAATGTCCTAGTTGAACTTGTTGATAAGACAATTTTCATTGATAATGAATTCCTTGACGCACATCTCAATTATAGCATCTTGTTTTGATGAAGTTACATGTATTTCATGAAGGTTGTGACATCGTCAGTTTTTCACACCATGAGCTTCTTGCATAATGGGAAATACATTACTATTGATCAATTGACACATTATGAAACAAGGACCTCTTACTCCCTTAACAATGTGTTATCATTTATTGGGTCCCAAAAAGAATTGATCCCAACCTTAAATGAGGCCAACCCAGGAATATTCAAAAAATCTTCTCCCCTTGACACTTATCTAGGGGATCCTCCGGTGATCACATCTACTTTTGTTTCCCCTATCATTGTCATTATCGCCTCATTCTACACCCAATAGCACAAGAAACCACAAGTATGATGAAGAGTGAGACCTAGTTTTTTCCATATGCTATCACTCAAACTCCTTTTATATCCTTCGCCTAGATTTAATTCACATTAGGTGATGGCCACACTCATTTTTCCTAAGATGGCACTTGCTTTTCTAGTTTGGTATTTGGAACTCCAGCCACAATAACCAATCGAGCAAGAGGTCATGTTATATCCACTAGCACTATGGTCATTACTCCACTTGTAAAAACATCATAATACACATCAACAAAGGAGATGAGGAAATACGAGAAGAAAGACCAAGCTAAATCCTCTTCTCATAGAGTATCCCCCCACCCCCATGCACCTTATGTGATGCGATGGGACACCCTACCAATAAATTCCCCTCATTAGTAGAAATAAAAGTCCTTCATGCCCCTCAAGCATTGGATTCATCCACTCTATCCAAGGATGTGAAAACTACAACACGTCATAACAAGTGTTTTCATACCAAACACCCCTGCACTGTTTGTGCTTAATATGCATAATACACCCATCGTTGTCCTGAAATCCCTCAATATCAAGATGCATTAACCACAATTCATCAAAATAATATAGTCATGACATTGCTTCCCCCAACTCCAGATGCGGATGATGCACCTCCAACCATTAACTACATATTCTCTAAAGAAAACCAATAAATATCATGTCCATGTGCTCTTTTCAATCATAACTATCATTCTGCGTCAAAATAGAAAATAAAAATCAGTAAAAATAGAACACTTTGAATCATAATCCAATTTGTTAATGCACCCTATGTGATGGGTTGGACCATTTAATTAACTAGTGTCTATCCCTAAGAGAGCTTCTGAGTATCCTTCATGCTTCTTTTCCACTCACACCATCTACATGCAAAGCACACTCATTGCACAATCAACAACCATGTACCATTTGTTCACAATTTGTGCACCATAAATGTAATTTCCCCTGTCTCCCTAGGTTTTGGGAGGCATTAGTTGCTTTTCAATAGACTAACATAGAAACACCACCCTTTCCACCCACACCAGATGCCAATGAGGCAACCAAAACCATCTATTTCATTAGTTTAATATTTTATTTTATCCATCATACCCATGTATCCTTTGTACCAATACTACCCATTTGATTCCAACATGCCCATTTCTTCAGGAACTCAAGTAGTGTTAGCCCTACTATCATTGAACATCGTATCAAAACTTAGCCTAATTCCTCCCCTGCAAGGAAAACATAGTGACCTTTTCTCCCCTCTGAAGTTGAAGCCATCAATCACGAAATCGACAAGTTGCATGAGTTGGCTTCATCTACACCATTTCTTACACATATTGGGTTTATATCCGTGTTCCCGTCAACAAAAAATAGGAGACCATTTGATCTTGCACTATTTTTCATGGTATGAATAAAGCATTCCCTAAACATTGCCCCACCCCTTTTATCAATCAGGTCATCAATGCCTATGCAGGGCATGAGACATTATCCTTCATGGATGGCTTCTCAGGCTACAATCAAATCTAGATTCGACACAATTATCAATATAAGACCACATTTACCACACCTTGGGGTACCTTTTCTTATCGAGTTAGTCCATTTGGTCTTAAAAATGTTAGAGCCACATTTGAAGACATTGTGAACTATATGTTTCATGACTTGGCTTACCTCATTTTAGTATACTGGGACAACCTCACTACTCGTTCCAAGAAGCGTGCAGACCATATTGAGGATCTTTGCATAGTATTTCAACGTTATTTCTAGTACAAGTTATGCTTGAACCCTCTCAAGTGTGTGTTATGTGTTAATGTAGTAAGCTTGTTGGGATTCATCATTGTTGTGCGAGATTTATGATTACTGACAGAAATATCTCCCCTGGGTTTGGTGGCTAACCTAGAACAAGAGAATGACAAAGGACCCAATGTTTTCCTTAAAGTAACTAGATGAGGGGAAGAAACCTACTTGGAACTTGTCATATGTTTCGCTCCTTCTTTGGCTTGAATGCTCCAATCCTAGCTCCAGCAGCCAAAATTAGAACCTGCACAACCATACAACACAAACAAAGAAACTACAAGATCTATGTAGCATCATCTATCTACTTTATTCAACATATCAACATGGTATTGAATATATTAAATAACGACATCACATATAGGAACATGGAATCAATTTTTGCATTTATAAAAATGGAGTGAGTTACAACCATAAATAGGTGTTGATCTTGTAGAAGATCTCCTCCAAGTTGTTGACTTTTCCTTCCTTTGTCACAAAGTGTACCTCCAATCACCCTAAATGCATGAAAGGATAACTCTCACAACAACAACATAAGGGTAGAATCACTCTCCAAAATCCAACCCCTTGCATATGAAAGGTTCTAAATATATAGATCAGTGAGGTAAGTTGTGAGTTCTTGTCCTTTTACCAATCTTAGGATTGATATCCACTCTTGATGGGAGGATGAGATCTAATGATAAGGGATGGAAACTACAAGGTACGATAGGATAGGATTCGAAATTTTATCTGAGGTAAATGACTACAACAGATCCTGGAAGCTTCAGGATTCTCTCTCTTTTTCCCAAATTTCTAGAACCAATGCAGTTGCAAGGAGAACAACCCCTAGGTGATCAACGCAGGTCATAGTTATTATGCAACTAGCTCATAAATAGATAGATCAATGACTTAAAATTTATCCTCTTTGAGGGGGAAACCTCCTTTACATTACATAAATGAAAAATTCTTGGATGATTCAAATGAAAAAACCTCCTTTCTATATATAGGAGTCTAAGGGGTCACAATATAATCAGATTCGACATAACAATAATATTGTAAGGGCACAGCAATAATAATAGTGGGTTTCTATGGGGCACAATAATAACAATATTGGGACTACATGGGCACAACAATAACAATGAGGGAATACACTAGTATTATAAGGACCTAACATGCCCCTCTCCTTCAAAAAAGTGTTTTCCTAAACACTTAATTATTTCTAGATTCTTCTGTATAAAATTATCATCCTCCCATGTGGAATATTCAACAGGTAAGTTCTTCCACGTGATGAGATACTCTGAAATTGATCAATTTTGTAGCTGTCAAGTTCTTATTTCCATGACTATTTCAGGTTCCAATATGATTTTTCCTTCCTTGCCTAGGAGCTTGCGACCTATAACCTTCTTTAAGCATGAAACATGGAAAATTGTATGCACTCAGTAAGATGCAGGAAGCTTTAATTTGTATGCCATAGGACCGATCTTTTGCAACACCTTGTAAGGACCATAATACTTTGGTGATAATTTATTATCCTTCTTACTTTGCTTGAGGGACATTTTTTTGTATGGTTATATCCATAAAAATACATAATCGCCTACATCAAAACATCTTTCGCTGCAATGTTGATGTGCCTATTGTTTCATTCTATTCTGCGCCAAAGTGAGGTTATCCTTAAAGAGTTGGAGAAATTGTTTTTTATGATCGATGTGATCTTCCATTTCTTAAACCTTATAATATTCTCTTAAATATGATGTGATGGATAGTGGATGATATCCTGAGCAAAGATCCAACTTGGTGAAGTAAATTTCTCCATTTAATTCATCCAATAATTCATCAAAGACAGGAATGGGAAATTTATCTTTAATGGTGAGCTTGTTGAGCTTCCTATAATCCAGAAACATGCTCCATGCTCCATCTTTCTTGTGCACCAATACTACTAGAGTAGAGAAAGAACTTTGACTAGGTTGAATTATACCAACCTCTATAATTTATGCAACCATACATTCAATTTAACTCTTTTTGGCATAGGGATATCTGTAAAGCCTAATGTTTGGAGGAATACTTCTTGGAATATATTGATGGTGTTGGACACACAAACATATCAGGGGATTTCCCCAGGAAGAAGTCCCAACTAGACCTTAGACCGTTTGGAATAGGAACCCCAGAAGTGGATAGTAAAGTTATGCCTTGACTGCGATAGTGTGTAGAGGTAAGCAAGATATCCTTGTGGAAGGTAAGTGTGTGACCTTGGAGAAAGTCATGAGAGATGCATGGGGAGGTTCTAACATAGAGAGGGAAAAGAGGTGTATTCCTTAGAAGCCTATAATAGTACGTAGCCTGAAAGGAACACATGAGTTGAATGACATCACAAACTAGAAACAAAAATAGTCGACAAACCAAAGTGATACGCTAAACTAACAAAATGCTTCAATAAGATTCATACAATCACATACAAATAGTCCATACATCAATGCGTAAGTAAAACTACATACAATGCTAAACTAACTAAAATAGTCTAACTACAATAACAACATATGCATGAAACATGTTGGCTCTATTATATTATATAAGTGAAAGTTCCATCCATACATACAACCATGACAGCCACTAGCCCCAATACTGGAACATTACAGTCAACACAGCCTACTCCTCCAAAGAGATGTGCTCACTCTGCACTATGGAGAAGCCAAGGCTTCTCATAATACTCTCCAAGCCCTCTCTAAGAAATGCCTAGCAAAAATCTTGGCTCCCAAAAGCATGTTCTATGAGTTATGAGGTTCTATTTATAACAAAGAGTGGGGTGACCCTTGACATTCCCCTTTGTGATTCTTGGACTACCCTCATGACTCTTTACATTACATATGATTGTTTATATTCCACTAATGACACTTGGAATTTCACTTTACATCATGTTTAAAAAAATGGTACATTTTCCACATATACCCATGTGGGACAAAATTGGCTTGAGTCATCCAAACAAGAAAACACTAAGACTCGAATGACTATGGGAAGACCAACTCATCAACCTTCTCTCTAATCCTCGGCGAAAAAATGATACCATGCTTGATAATGTACAATGGTGTCTATGTACTCTTTCATGAATTCCTCCCAGAAACAAACTCTCTCCTCCATTGCTTCCAGGTATACTGATTTGGAACCTCAATACATTTCATCCTATAACATGTGCAGCTTGGTCTTGAGCATGGCCAGACCGATGATGTACATCCACATGTTATCTACATTGGTGGCCATGAGAATAAGCTAATCAAAGTACCCTTCGAGCTCTATTCTGACTTGGTTCTTATCTTTGGCCTCGGTGAGTGTACCAATCAATGGGGTGACATACTTCCTCACCACGACATCCAAAATCTTGTACATTCGTGCATACAAAGCCTCGATACTAGTGACGAGTGATGAGAGTTCCTCATAGTTTTAGATTGGACTCTTGATACATGCTTTTTCCAACTCCACCTGTTGCTTCATCATCTTGTGCAAGTGAAGTGAGGCTCCCTTGTACCTCATTGTCCATGTTTGTACATGACCAACTGTGGCATGTATATCTGCAAGTGTTTGTGCTATCTTGGTGCAGCACTACTGATGACCATGTAGGTGGACAACTGCCTTGTGCATCGTGATGAACTTGTCATATAGTCTCCACATGATTGTCTCAAGATTCAATACTTCAACAAGTATGGTTATCTTCATCTTTACTCTAGAGGATACGTTGATAGTTCCTCTCTCTTCTTGGCTTCTTGAAATCCCTTAGCCATACACTCCTTTTTTGATATTAAGAACCTAACACTCAAGTTGGTGGCTTCATCATAATCGTTTGTAGCATCATCCAAAGTGGTTGGATGTCTCCACACATCTGACACAATCACCCATTCTACCAAGTGCACAGGTGATATATGCTCATCTCGGGTGCATGCTCTACCTGTTTTTATAACTCTGTGTTGTGACTTGTCAAAGGTTATTTTGTACATATTTGTTCTTGGATGGTCCCTAAGGAGAATGGTATCCCCTTTTTCACTCTAGACTTGTTTTGTTGTTGGAGCTGGTGAAGCCTATGGAGTGACCTTGATTGCTTTTGGCATGAGATCAGTATCCTAATCATTTTCTGCTTGCTCCCCCTCCATGTCAATTTGTTCTACTATTTGTTCACCTTGTAGAGCAAGTTCCTATTCCTGCGACTGCTCGCTCTTGTTCCTCATTTGCTACTAGTTCAAAGTCTTCAACCTGTATTGGTGCAGTTGCACTCTCTGCATGCCTTGTGCTTCATCCTATTCTAGTTCATGTTCCTGTTCTTGTTCATGCTCATGTTGCACTTCCTTATCTCTTCTGCATAGCTCTTATTCTTCCACGAGATTCTTCTGGACTTTTGGCAACATCCTCTCAGTATCTTCTAGCCTTCATTTTCTTCTCTTTCTTTTTGCAATCTTCATGTCATTATGTCCCCTCTTCGCGTCTATCTCAAAAGCTACCTTTTCCACAAGTGGGTGTTCCTTAAACTAATAGCCTTGCTCCTTCTTTGTGCCTTTGGAAATCTTCTGCTTGCCTTTGTCTTGCATAGGTTTTGTTGTTGTTGTTGTTGTTGTTGTTTTTGTTTTTGTTGCTCCTTGCGGTGCTGCTACCTTGAGTGCTTCTAGCCACTCTACTGCAATGTTGACCGATTCGTTGAGCCTAGAAGAGTTGTAACAATATATCCATGGGTCTTCCTCTGGCCAATGACACACGTCATGATTCCAAGGATAGTACACTCTCGCATGGTGGTCCCTACATAAACCATGTGGGTCATATTGGTTGAAACCCCTAGTGCCCAACTTAAATTTCTTGAAGTCTTCCACTTTGGCATTTTCTTCTTTCAAACTCCTAACCATGTACAACCCAATTTTCATAGGAATCATGGGCCATGGTTCCTTCTTCTTCTTGTGCAATCCATATAACAACCCTATCGAGATGTGGTATGCAACCTTATGCATGACCAACCTGTCCGTGGCTAACCTCAGCAACACACGTGGAACAATCTTCACGTTATACTTCCTTATGAAGGTTCCCTCGGGTGAGGCATACGAATGTGCAATGTTTAGCAATGCTTCCATTGCTTCCTAGGACATGCAGGGTGGATCTTGTTCAAATTTCATCATGTAAAAAAGGGCAATGAATGGTCACATATTTTATCCATGACTCCTCGGCAGTTTCAATCTGAGAGAATCTTGCAATATATGTTCACAGAACTTTCTGAAGGTGGCCATGCCAAACCCATGCCAGGAAAGTGTTAACAGGAATAGATTGCATTAAGCAAGTATGCAAACATAATTTTGCTTGTTGATCCTTGGGTGAACTCCGAGCATTCGATAGATGCAATTTCAACTAGAGATCCAATGTGTCAGACCAATTGAATGGTTTTCCTTAATTTTCCAGTTGATCCAATATAGCAACCCAACTCTGTGGGAAGGTTTCTGTACTTCCTTTGCCATACAAGTGCCATGAGAAGATGACCAAGAACTGATATGCCTTCCTGAGTGTCTTCATCTTTTATATCTTGTTGGGTTCCATCGTGAACCTTGTTGGTTCTTTTACCCACAGCTTCAAGATATCTCTTGTGTTTGTATTGTTTTTGGGAGTGTAAAATAGTGCTCCATCCTGCTCACTAGGAATGGAAAAGATATATCTCATGATATTCGTCTACCTTGAAAGATGCAAGCCTTGTTCCACTAACACTTTTCATTTTCATTGTCTCGAGATCAATATGTGAGACAGTCTTGTGGATCACATCTGTGTAAGGGAACACAGGAAATTTGCATGCAACCTTATATAGTCAAATTCTCCTTAAAACTTCCTAAAAATATGGTGTTAATGTCCTTCCATGTTATCTTGATATCCTTGTCGATGAACAGGTGTTTTTCTATGTACACGGCCAAGCTCATTGACCCATGTTCAACCACATCGTCGATATTGCTCTCAATAATGTCTTTTGATCCTTCTTTCTTAGAAGCCATTGTACCTATAATACTTAGAAATTTATGAACACATGTGATACCTAGAGACAAAGAAATGCTCATGGAAAGAAAAAATTGGTTGAAAACCAAAAGAAACTTGAGGACTGACATGCAACAGACCTAGTTGTCTATTTGTGAAAATTGCACAGTTTTGTCTCGGAGAGGCTAGGAGAATGACACCCGAAAATGTGTAGAGAACAATCCAGGCTGCCAATGAGCTAAATGTCTATTGAAGCTATGCAAAGCATAGTCCATCTTGGCCTGTTGAGGACTGGAACTATGCAATGCATAGTTTCAGTCAGCATGATTGTTGTGTAGAAAATCCTGTAGATTCACAAGCTCATGTAATCTACTAAAACAAGAGACAAGAATCTACTTCTACTCTTTATAGTGGAAGCCCATAAAGATCGAGAAAAAAAGTAATCAACAAGAGGAAGAACATCAAGGCACATACCACAATAAATATCTGAGGAAATACACAACTCAAAACCCCACTACTATATTGTATTAATCCGAAATCAAGATGAAATTACAATTCTTGTTCTCTCTAGAACAATCCCAATGCTCAACAAATTCAATCTCCAACTCATAAGCAAGCTCAAGGCCAAATATTATCCTCTTCACAAGCTCTCCAAGTCTATATTCCAATGCACAAGTCCTACAGAGGATAGCTTGTATTTAAAGGGAAATAAAGCCTCTAAAAAGTATGCAATCCCTTAAGGATCAGTTCCTGAATGAATGCACTATTAGTGCAACTCAGAAAAATCTAAAACAAATAGTACATTGTCCCTGAGGTCTAGTCTCAATTGGGTCTTTCTTATAATTGACATGCATGAGCTTTTGATGAGGGAATCTTTAGTTAACTGGAGTAGCACTAGTTGAGTGCACTAATGCATCAATTGATTGTTAACTTACTGTTAGTTCCTCAAACAGTTTGGAACTAATTTAACTAGACTTAACTCAATAAACTAAGTTAACTAATTACAACTCATACTTAACTCATCCTGGACCCCTATAATATAGGGAGAACATATATATGACTTTAAAAAGACTTCCAACTCTAAATTCCTAAGTTAATTGAGTTAATTAAAATTAATTAACTATTTACAAGTTGTTATGAGAAAATAATTATAATTTAATTCAAGGACAAATTAAATTAGAATTTCTGGATTCTATTTTTAACATTTCTTGTTTCTATTTTCAACACTCCCTCTCAACAATAAAGGAATTCAACTCAATCCTGACCTTGAACATTTGGAATGTTCTGTAGTTCTATTGAGTGTTGTAGCTCCAAAAAAAAAAAAAAAATCCAACCTAAATCAGAATGATGCCTCTGTCATCAAAGTCTCTAACTACTATCGCCTTTGTCAACTAAAACCTCTGTGCTTCTATTGAATTTACCTTTCTGCACTTGTTTTCAACCCTCTCTACACTCTTTAGTATTTGAATTCTCTAGCCTATGTCACTTTGATCTCTAACTGCATCAATCACATTGATTCCTCCTCACACCTAGAGGTATGGCTGCATGTGATCCCTTTGCCCACTTGGTACAAAATTTCCCCCTACTAGAGGTCTATGCATGATTGGATTCCTCCACTTGTTCTTCTCTTGGCTTCTCCAATTATGGCTACTCCATAATTTTGTGAGACTTCTTCTTTTCTTCTTGAGTGAATCTCTCCACTCGGTCTCCCTCAGCTTCTCTAGTTGTGGCTATTCCACAACTTCCTAAAGCTACTTCCAAAGCTTCTTCTGGGGTTGCATGTTGAGAGGTAATTTACTCTCCCTCTCAACCACCAAGTCTCTAACCTTTTCCTTTCTCCTCAAGGCTTT